>JAOBBB020143454.1:0-12605 GCA_025331005.2 Zoanthus gigantus
GTACATGTATTATTTATATTGTCTAAAATCAGTAAAGATATTTTAAGAACATGTTTAAGAACATTTGAGGCTGATAAGAACGTTCAGCCTCAAACGAAAAATCCGACGTTCTTATAAAAAAAAAAAAGAGTGTATATATAGTTTGTTTAGACTGACAAAGACTAACATCCGCTCAGAAACCGCAGACTTATCCTGGCTTTGAAGGAAGGAGGGAGGGGGCACTTGGCTCGTAAAGAATTACGCTTTAGCTTTTGGTCTGCGTCGCAGCCAGTCTAAACGTCCGGTATGAAAGTATATTAAAACGTCCGGTATACTCGGTCTTCTTAGTGTAATATACTAAAAATAGTTATCACTAAAGCTGCCCCTGCCTTTTTATAATTTGGAGTGTAAAATATTTTCTGAAGTGAAGTTTTGCACAGGGAATTTTTGCTTTTATTTTTCACTAAAAAAGTTTCAAAATATTTTTTTCTTCGTTTATCAATTTTTTTAAAATACGCTAATTTACACCATAGCTAATTTACACCATAGCTGTTGTAGGTTTTCAAAAGCGGAACCTGATTTTGCTACTCATGGACCATTAATGTAGTCTCACGCACTTACCTTTGCCTTTGGGCCTCGACTTGCACTTGTGAAAACTTCGTGGCAACTTTTACGAGTGCGCTTGTGGTAAGACTCGGCAATCCTTTGCGAGCCGTCCTCTCAAAATCCGAATTTTTTTCCAGGTTTCTGTTGTCAAGACACTCTCTATACGCGGGGGCTTCTAAGGTGCCTCCTCGGGTTTTTGGCCGTCTGGTCCAAAAAACCTGCGGGGGCAAAAACTGACACGTCCGCCGTCAGCACCGCAGGCTAGCTTTAGATAGTATTATTCAAAAATTAATAACCCCCGTTCTGCCTTGCACATGGGTTAAATGTATTTTGCTCTTTTTAGTTCTTCCCTCTGGATACCTCATTTACTGATAAATTTCGTTCAAAAGCTAACCTCTTCCACTGATAATTATTTTAGCCCCGCATTTCGGCAAAATATGTAAGTATCCAAAACTTGTTTACACGTAGAGCAAAACAAAGGTTTGGGTATCCAGCTGCGAGCCTATCATTCATCAAGCTGGGAGCGAGAGAGGAACTTAGAGCGAATGTGAAATAACGTGTTTTGTATTTTGTTTTCCGTAATGCTTTCCTGTTTTTTTTTGTAAATCAATTTTTAGAAATGTATTCTATATTTTCTTGGCGATGATGACAAGGTTGTCACTCTTTGGTACAAAGTACGTGTTTTGTCACCTCTTCAGAGTGCTAACGTGCGATCAATTGAAGGAATGCTCTGTTCAGGAAAAGTTAATGACAAAAAGCTGACGCACAAAACATTAATTATACTTTAAATTTCGAGAACTTACAAATTTTGTCTGATAAAACTTGATTTCAAAGAGATATTCATTAATTTAGTGTTCTGTTTGGCAAGCCTTCAATCAGTTACAGCACTGTTCCGTTCCTTCTTTACTACAAAACAAAACAGAAACCGGATATCATCGCTAGCTTCTAATCGCTTTTAACATTTTGTTTTTATTTAAGTCTATTATTTTTAAAAATCGATTGTTAAGCAAATCTATTTAACTATGTAGGGGACCTTAAATTGTATAAAACCCATAAAACATAGAAAACAAAATGCATTTTGTTAGTTGACTGACGCGCCAATCATCCAGCATTTTGATAGGTTAGCAGCAAGAACGGAAATTCTCCGTGTTACTGACCATGTAAATAAATAGGATGTTAACATGGACAATTTCCGTTCTTGCTGATAGCCCGTCAAATGTGCGTCAGTCAACCTCATAAAAAGTATCTCGTTCGTAGATTAGCAAACATTGCGATGATATAAGAATGGTTTATTACATCTTGTGTCGTAGCCGTAAGAACAGAGTGGACAAATCCACAAATTATTGACATTTTAAGATGGCATTCTCCATGTGCTTGTAAATACTTTATTATTATTAATTTTTATAACATGTTTTTTTAAAGTATAATAACTATTTTCAAATATACGAAAAAAGTTTTTATTTTGAAACTAGATATGCCGAAACATGTCGAGTGAGTTTCAAAATAAAAACGTTTTTCGTACATCTGAAAGTGTTTTTGTCATTTGTGTTTCTACGCTCTTATGGAAATAACTATTTTGTAATGTATGTTCAGTGATCCAAGAAGCCGCTTGTATTTAATAAATTACCTTTTTGAGCGAGGTTTACAATTGTTATTTTTGAAAAAATGTATTTTCTGTTATTATTGTACTATTCAGTTATAAACAGTAAACACTTTACATGCGGTGCTGTATGTATGGTAACATTACTAATACTATACTATATAGGCAAAATAAATGTATTGAAATCAATCCAATCCTGCTATCAGTGATCTTAGAAATAAAGTTTAGATTTATGAAGTAGCTGTTCAACACAATTAGTAATAGGCTTTAACATCGAAAATGAAATATCTTGGTCAACTGGCTCATTCACTTTTTATTTGTTCTTTTTAAAAGGATAATTATACCATTGGTTATAAACTTATAATCAATAAAAATCCTATGAAGCACGGATGATCAACCGAGGACAAAATTTCTAGTATATAATAAATAATTATAACACAAGGAAAGGCAACCCTGTTTACACTTTTTAAACTTAAAGCGTTTTGTTTATTTATGTTTAAGTTGCGAATTTTGTATCTTCCGTGGCTTCTTCGCAATCGTACTACTTCGGTTAAATAAAAAGGAGCAATAAATAATTCGGCCTTGTAGTTGTCTGGTGTAAAACAGAAGTTCTTAGATTGTGTCATTTGTGAGCAAATTAAAACTGTGCAGCTTGCTCGTGCAGCAGGTTGCAACTCGCTTCGCTCAAACTGTCAATCCTGAAGATAACAATGACAATGTTGTGGCGGAAATTTGCAAGGTAGTCATAAAAGGATATCCGGTTTGACCTCAAGACTGAAAATTTAGGCTGACATAATCAACAGCGCTGTAATGTTAATATTACACGGTATATTGGTAGAGTAGGAATTTGTTTAACTTCCGCACAAGCAATAGCAATATTTAGTTGTGAAAGTTTGTTTGATATAAAGATTAAAGTCTGTTGAAAACACAATTTCAACAACAAGAGATAGTCATGCAATATCTCAAGGACAGGAAGTTGTGTAGTTTTTGGGACTTCGAACAATTTTATTTGTTGAAACAGAAATTTAAAAAACAAGATATTGTCAGAATTATTTTCCAGTCATTGAAAGCTATATTTTCAACGCAAGAAAACCTGAAAATCTAATTAATAAACTGTAACAAAATTTATTAAAATGGAAAGTCAATATATAAGCACGTGTATCCGGTAGCATTGTACAGTTTAAAACACTAGAACAAAGAACTAAAGCGACATTTTCCTTAAAAATACCGAAATTTATTTTAAGCTTCTTCGCATGTGTTGTGTGTGAGCTTCGGGCAATTTTCCAATTTGCAGAGGTTGCATTCAACACACGAGTGCACATATCAGTAAATCCCGACCTCTTGGAGAAACTACTGCATGTACGTTTGAAAAGAATAAAGACTAATACCTGAATGATACTGAAAATCTTAATGCTAATTTGTTTGAAAGGTAAAGGCATGGTTTCATTAACGATTTCCTAATTAAAATTCGAGTGAATTACCTAGTTATTTCTTTACTTCAAGACAAACAAAATGAATGGTTCAGTTATAGGTCTCATTAACTGCTTCAAAAGGTGGAATGAATATTATTAATAGTTTCCTCTCTTCAATACAAAAATGATGAATAGTCACTTTATAGGTTCTCATCAACTTGTTCAAAAGTTAGAATGAATAGCACCAATCATTTCTACTTTTCAAGACAAACAAAATGAGTGGTGACTTCATAGGGTTTCATTCATTCTAACTTTTGAACCAGTTGATAACACCAATCATTTCTCCTCTTCATGCATGGCAAACAAAATGAATGTTCACTTTATATATTTCTCATCTGGTCAAAGAGAAAACAATGGGTTAAAACACAGATGATTTTAAAACAAAATTAAGCCCAAAAGAACAACTGGAAAGATCGATTCTGGTGCAGGCGTCACAAAAGAATTCTCAGACACCATGTGCGGGAGACAATCGCGCAGGACCGTAAATGAACTTAAAACTGGAAAACTAAACATAAGCACGTTTGCAGTTGTCTTTACAATTCAATACTACCTTAAATAATAGAGAGAAGCTGTAAACAATAACGTTATGACTGATCGTTGAGGTTGTGTACGCAATTTTTTTAAAGCAATTACTGAGGAGAAGCTGGGTGAAAATAAAAATTCTCCAAGCTTCAGCTAGGATTCGAACCCGTGATCCAGGTTGCAAACTTTGATCATTTCCGTTTGGAAAACACAAAGCGGAGTCCAGTTGCTGTAAAAAGGCCGCCACGTTGTGGAGACCATTTTCGGTAACGATTCTCGAATTCATTGATTAGTATTTTGTTTTAAAAAAAACTGTAAATCTTTCTTTAAATTTAAATTGCTGCTTGAAGTTTGGCTTAAACAAAGTCCGGACCAAACTGATTACACTTTTTTTTTATTAAGAACAGGCAGTAAAATTTTCTAAGGCTCAATGTACTTGTTTTTATAACAACTTGACTCTTGAGGATCAAAAATGTTCTTGGCTGTCATATATTGTTCAATTTTGAAATCAACTATTTCGTCCTTAGGTGCAGTCTTGTATCGGCTCTTTTTTCTTGTATTTCAGTTCGGTGTAAAGATAGTTTTTCACCTTTGTTATTCAAAAGTTTTTTATTTTAACATTTTCATTTCCCCAGCTTCATATTGTTCTTAATTTCAGTTCTTATTTGAGCCTCACTGTTCTTATTAAGTTTATTTTTAATAAAAAAAAAAGTGAACAGCAGCCGCGGACAGGTGCGAGCGTGGTTTTTATGCCGGCTTTAGTGTCCTGCATGGACTAACAATTTGCAGGTGACAATTTTTTCATTATATCCGACAAGCGTTAAGTAATTCAAAACAAAAGAGCTTACAATATCTAGTAACTAATAATTATCAACGTATTTTCTACTCTCAGTCATTAATTAAACAGAGCGCAAGACATTTTTCACATATAATATCATCCTGGTCACAGCAGTCAGTTTTACCCGTTGTCACTTTGTTCTAAATCTTTCCATAACAGTATCATTCGTGTATAAAACAAACTTCAGCTATAGAACAATATTCTGATATAATCACAGCACCTATTTTATGTTCCAAGGGCAAGGGGATTAAAAACCACAAGGGGACTTGTTTTTTTACACTTTTTACTGAAAGTAACACTCGCCGTGTGAGAAAAAATATTGTATCTCGATTCTCGCTCTTTCGCCCGTTTCTATCCCGAATAATGACCAACACTCAAAAAACTACATCGTCTTAAATTGTTTTTAAAGAACCAACAACAAAAATATCCGGTTTCTTGATTCAGAATGGACTGACTTTATTGCTAATCACTATATTTTTCAAAGTTGATCTTAGTATATTTTGTTATTCTTCCATTTGATTTTGTATTTATTTGTCGTCTTGCAGTTTCATTTAGTTTATGCTAAAAATACAACGCATTAGATACATTTAATTAGCATCCACTGATAAACTGAGATTTCTTTCGATGAAAACTATCAAGTAAAGAAGTCTCTTTCTGATACTAATCCCCCAAGACGCTGTTCTTTTCTTGACTGATTTAACCTGAAACATTTTAACTGAGTTTCATTTGACTGCAATGCTCTATACATTCCGTTCTGTAGCAAAGTATAAAGTCTGTTTATTTTTTCCTTGAAGCTGGTAAAATCTAGAGAAGATATATCTTGTAATCAAGATTTTGGCCTTTGCCCCTTTGGCTTTGTTTTAAATGAAAACGTATCTTTTAAAAATCATTAAATTTCCTTTGTCAAAGACAATATATTTTTAAAATTTCTTTTGTAAACGCGGACATGGCCATTTTTTTAAAAGCTTTGCCGTAACATTAAAGGCGCGGGCAGCTGGAACAGTTAAGATTGTAATTTAAAAGTGAGTTTTCTTTTGTGAAGAATTTGTATTCATGTGTCTTATTCTGCCACTATGAAATTTAAGCGACATCTTATCAATATCAGGCCATTTCTCGGAACTTCTGCTACTTATTTTTTAATATTTTTTAAATCTTTATTAAAGATTGAAGTTATTGGTGAGTTACAAAGCACTATTTTTGTTCAACGGTCCGCTGGCGGTTGTACTTCGCTCAATTTTTATCTCACTCTATAATCCATACACGATAAACTCCATCACTTTGTATTTCGCCAATTGGTTTGCCTCCGACGAATAAGATGTTTAGAAAATATGTTTTGTGTATTTCGTACTCGATTTATATACTCACAGTTCGTAGCGGCTCTTTACTTAAACTATGCTAAACCAAAAGTCCATTTTTTAATTTGCTTTAGCTTTGTCACGAAAAATATCTATAATTGCTAAAAGAAACTGATCTCAAAAGTTAACCACTGGCTGGCATTTTATTTTTAGGGAAATAAGGTTGCAATTTTTAAAAAAGCAACATCGCAGGAATTAATTAAATTTGAGAGTCGCTAACCTAACTCTCCATTTCAATCTTGTCAAAGCAAATGCATGTATTAACAATAATTGAAAAATAAATTTAACAGAAATAATAACGCTTCTAAGTTTTAATACTAACATGTTTCGACAGTTGCCACTGCCATCATCAGAGTATAAAAAAATTATATGGAAACAAGTATAAATACATAACCCGTATTTATACTTGTTTCCATATCATTATTTTATACTCTGATGATGGCAGTGGCAACTGTCGAAACATGTTAGTATTAAAACTTAAATGCATGTATAGATTATCTGTTTTCATCTTTTCATTTACGTCATATTTCTAACATATCTTTTTTAAATTAAACTTTCAAACTTCCTAGTTATAAATTGAAGATAAAACTTCCGTTTGTCTTGTCGAGCTCGATTTCAAACAATAGTTGTTGTATCTTATTACTTACTTAATCCTCTTCGTACCAGGGCTACATAGTTGTTGTATCTTATGACCATTTAATTAAATGATTAATTAAAAGTTACACAATTTTGGTTTATTCTAGCTAGCAATATTTATGTTTCGAGATTGCTTCATAAAGAGATTCAGATAAACCCGAGAAGTGAATTTTGTCAGACACTGAGTCCAGGGAGCATCGCCAGTTCGAGTTCCTAACCGTTTCGCATTGTCTGATTTCCTATTCAGTTATTGATTGTTATTCACATTGCAATTCATTTTCTTTTTAGTAAACCTAGCTAAAATTATTTAATTTAAGCGAAAATTATTTATCACTTTCCAGCCTATAAGCCCAATAGTGCCTCTAAGTTTGACTGGTAGTGTCAAACGAGAAGATTGTTATTTCTTGCGTTCAGGTCAAAGACACAACTAAAGTCTGCGTATAACCTTTGGCCTAGCGTAAACGTAACGTAAAACGTATCAAAACCTGTACTCGCTTAGCAAAAAGTGCCAGTTGATATACAATACGTGAAATAAATTTAAAAAAGCTTGACATATTTTTTTTAAAAGTCAAGTCATTACTTTTAGGAGGTTGTTTTTCAACCATTTACACACGCTGTTTTGGTTCTTCCCAGTGGAAAATTTCCGGCATAAACAGGAACTCTGAAAAGGCTGTCGTGTTTTTGCCATTGGGAAATTCCAAATGGAAATTACCGAAAATACATGTTCCATTTGCACATTCTTACCAGTTCCAGTCCTTTGATCAACTGGTTTGTTGTCACGGCAAAGTGCTTTGCAGTTCAAAAAGGCGGAAGAAAATTTTGGGAATGAATCCGATTGACGTCGCAATGCTTCTGTAGATATATCTAAGTGCACTCATGAACCATAAATGCGAGGAGTAATTCAATGGTATGGTTGACAACTACCCTTGCTCAGTGCTTTAAAGTATTGTTAAAACTTGGCACACTCCCCGGAGATGTGTTAAGGTTACATAACACGTACTATTTTTTCGATTTTCACTGAGATTAATGTATCTTACCAGTACTTTCAAATGGCGAAAAAAAATTTAAAAATGTTAAAAACTTGTAAAGATATGAACGAAAGTGTTTTTAGAAAATGATCATTTTCTCGACCGCGGGAAAAATTTTTTTGTTTTATTTGTATAGTAGATCTGACTGAGATGTTAATGGTTGTCCAACTGTGTGGTACGGGCTAATTAGATTTATTTTGCCTGTCAGTTTCAGTCATTCTATTTCGCAACATTAGTGCGGCTAAAAGAATATTCTTCTTGTTTCAAATCTCATTTCGGAGAGCAAATTATTGGCTTATTGAACAAATTATGTCATCTGACAAATCTTCGATTAAAAATTCTAAACAAAACGCAAATCCCTTCTGTTCCGGTGGGAAAAGAAAAAGAAAGCCTAAGTCTAAACGCAAACTTTAATACAAGTATCTTTTGATGAAAAGTGAAAATAACGTTTGTTGTGGGGTGAAAACCACGAGTAACAAGACAAATTATGCAAAAGTAGCGCAATAATTTAATAGGCACATAATTTTCCAAACTCGGCTTGACGCATCTCGTACAGCAATTGACCTTTCAATTCCTCTGAGGTGAGTGTATTTGTCTCTTCATATAGCTGGTTAGACAAACTAGGCTTTTTTTATTCTACTGGCCGTTGTAGCTTTGGTGCGCTCTTTCGTTCACTCATCGAATCCCCGCTGAATGCAGCAACGAAGAAATAGAATATAACAACTGAAACTGAAAGTTTTCCACAAGTCTTCCAACTGTATTTCGTACTGTGATTTGCACTAGTCAATATTTTATGTAACGCGTCAAGGCTCGTGAGATTTCAGCTGTGACACAGTAACACACCTCAAAATACACACTTGTGTGTGATTGGTTTAAATTAATTACGTTTTCCTGTACTCAGAAAGTGGGCGGGTCCAGAATATAAATACTAGCACATTTGCCGCCAAATCTTTGAATGCAGATTTCTCCAACATCAAAAACCGCTACAACTTCGCATTCAACACACTAATACTCGGTCTGGTTTTTATCAATCTTTATCAAATTTTCACAGCTTATCAGTGACAACCTGACAATCAAATATGTGCTCACCGAGACCCTATAAACGAGTCTAGTATAAGGACGTAAATGGAACGCATTCGATCCGAATGGAAATTTTCCGAGCAAAAATCTTGAAATTTCCGGAAATTTTTGGTAATTTGTAAACAACCATTTTGCTCCCAGCGGTTTGCGGTTTTGGAACAAGGAAGTTGGGGTGATTACTGCAAGCGTGGCATCTCGGGTAATAACCGCAGGGTTGAAATCAGCCAATTAGAATTAAGCGCTAATAGTGTTTCAGATGACATCAACATAAACTAAATAAAGTAACTCATTTTATATATATATATGTATATATATATATATATATAAAAGGAAATTTTTTTTGTTCCATTTGGACAAAACCATCAGAGCTGTTCTCTTGGTCGAGATTTCCCAACTGACCAAGAATGTTTAACACATTAAAATTAATGCCTTCGAATGGGCATTTTTTAAATGCTAGGGATCCGTGGAAATCAGGCGTATCACCAGATCTGTCGCAATTTTTTGCAGAAATGCAAAGCATTGCAAGATTTGACTCTCAGTGCTCACATCCATCAGAGCTGGCCTTCATTAACTTCAGGTTTAACCCAATAAGTCATGCAGGGCTTTCTTCATGTTTGGGTGAGTCCCAACTTTGTAGCTAGTTCTCATAAAAATCTTTTTCAATATAGAAAGATTGCGGCTGAAATGTCAGAAATATAAATATTTACTTATATACTTTATTAAGTGAGATACTTGTAGCACCATGTACACATTTAAAAATAAGTTGTAATCTGGCATTCTGCAACAAAGTAAAGTGTGAGATATATTTTAAGCTATTTTTGTGGCTAGATTTATCTCATTCATACCCTCTGAGCTGCAGTACTCTGATAAAGGTACCCTATTTAAATACCACTGAACTCCTTGGGCTAAACTCGTCCCATATCGATGATTGTAGAAATTCCAAACATAAATTGCCTTAAAGGACGAGTTTTGTGTTTACTTTGACCGGCCACTGCAAACTTAAAACAGAAAGTAACGTAAATACCCAATCCTTAAAAACAAGCTCATTTGAGGTTGAAATCCTTAAGTTATATTTCTTGTGTTTTTTAAATAACTTCTTAAAAACAATTTGAAATATTTTAAGATCTCAAAGGAAGACAAGTTAAGGCCACCTCTTTGCACTTAACAAGAAAATTATTGTGATTTTTTTGGTAACTTTACTTACTAATCATGAGTTGGTTTTTAAGTTTATCTTTAAATTCACGAGCATGTAATTTGTTTAATTATTTTTCCATGCCATGTTGGCGGATGTACTCTCAAACACGTGGTAATTCTAACACAATGACGTTATTATATCATCAATCTTATTGTGTACGTGCGTTTTCACAAAAATATTGTTGGCAATACAAAACGTGTTTCTGATCATCCAAGAAATTAAATGTGCAAAATGAAGTTGACTATCGCACAATGCTATGAATGTCACCCATCACAATCAACAGTCAACTGAAGTGAAAGTTTGTGACCAGGTCAAAGAGAAAATGTCTTCATAAACAAATCACAAAAGCTCATCGAGACTGACATTTTGATTGTGTTAAGGTGCACGTGTTTCGAATCTTTGTTTGTATCTCACTAGAATTGTTTCAAGATGACAAACATTTGGCCATTAAATTTAAAGCTGGCACATATTCGGATCACTAGGTACCTGCACGAGCAGGTAAAAATGCAATCACTTTATGCTATTACCAAAAAAGATTAAGTTTTGCTGATTAGCCTTTTTTAAAATATATAAATAGATATTCTTCCGCATCGTATGATTTAAAGTCCTTTAGCCTTTTGTTAATTGTAAAATAATCTTTGTTTTAATAAACAAAGAACGGATACTTTAACAAGAGTGCATTCCAGTGGGGGCATTATTGCTGAGTATTTACTTCTGTCTAAGCTTCAGCAAAAAGTTGTGAACTCTCATATCAGGCAATTGGAGGAAAACATACATACAAGGAACGCGTGTTTGTTTTTTTGATGCGAACAAAACTAAATTATGAGAGCAAGTCAAATTTTAGAGTCAGTTCTAAACCAAATGATGATGATGATATATGCGCCTATAAATACATAATTAAAAAAGAGAAAATGCTTGCACTGGAAGTGTTTTTCTTCTTCCTTATTTGTGGTTAACTGCGCGCGCTGGAAGTATAAGGAAATAATGAAACGTGAAAAAACTTCTAGCTTCATCTAGTTTGATTGCCAATCTGTTGATGGACCAATATTTTTGATTTTTCATGGCCATTATTTCTCAAATATTCTTCAAAGACGCGTAATTTAATCAACATTTTGATGAAAATCTCGTATTATTGCCTTAACTAAGAAGCTCTATAAATAGTTAACGTTTCGCGTGACAGCTTTTCGTCAGAGTAACATTTGCATTTAACCTTTTCGTTGACGCGCGTTTAGTTTTTTTCAAAACTTAAACGAGTATTTTTCCCCAAAAATTTTGTTTTGGCCCAACAAGGTCCTGTTTATCTTGGTCTGTTGATTATGAAATAAATTAAAATGTGAACATTAAGTAACGTAAAAGAAAAACATATCGCACCGACAAGAACAAACACATCGATGACATTATCACGGGTCACATTATATCAATCAAATTATGTTAGCGAAAAATCCATTATACGTCAAAGAAACGGAAAATATTTATCGGCATCACATTTGTATATAAAGTATATTTTTGCAAAGCAATTTCAATATTCAAACGTGATTTGAAATCACATTTTTAAGGGAATTAAGGGAATGTAATGAAAGATTTGCTTGTTCAACAGTCGATGTTTTTATGGCCCAATCGAACCCGCGAAGTTTTGAAATCAATCAATCAACAAACAAACAAAAAACTCGGGTTGTGAACAGGACAGGTCGAAGCATGTGTCAAATGACGTATGGCCTTGCTCGTACGACGTCATGTACTTAACGCCAATCTGTAAAGACAAAATAACATAAAAAATAACATATCAATCAATCTGTAAAGACAAAATAACATATTTTTGCAAAAATAAATAGAAAAGTATCCTAGTTTTCTTGTGAGTGTCCTTTTAAAAGAGCAATGACACAAAGAAACAAAGATTTGAATAAACATAGATCAGTTTGTTTGTTTGTTTTTGATAATTGATTTGTTTTTATTTTTGCTCCTTGATTAAGTAAACACCAATTATATTTTGGTCATTGTTTCAGTCCGTACGTGTGCCAATTTCTAGCCAAATTGAAACGATTTTCACATCTAATAAGTGCATGCCAAGTCCATATTTATTATGTGTTTTGATTCGAATTATTAAACTTGTTTTGTTTGCAAATAAAAGATATTTTGGAACAATCGAAAAACTTACTTAAACGCTAAAGTTTGAACAAAGGTCAACTGCATTTTTTTAAACGACTTTCTAATTCCCAATTTTCTTATTAAGTCCGTTTTTGAGACCTTACGTCAGAGACGATTATATGATATGCTAACAATGATATGTAATATAT
>JAOBBB020143544.1:0-12601 GCA_025331005.2 Zoanthus gigantus
ATCTGTCACATGTCATTAATTTTTCTGTATATACTATACTATTATCTAGTTCATTAAAGAACTGACGAAGGCAGAAGACACTGCCGAAACATGTCAGCAAAGAAGCTAAAAGTTGTCGTTTATGTGTTAAAAATATTATTAAGTCTGCTAATCAATCGTCCATTTTAACTGTGCACACTATCTATCTCTCTATGAAGCACCCTTAAACTCCTCCAGGTCCTTTCTAAATTATATTTTAACTTTGTTTAAACTGATATTAAAAACAATTATTTTTACTATGCAAATAATTATTTTAATTTTAATAAGTAATGTATTTATTTAAAAGTTTGAACTTATAGCTTATAACAATAACACAGTTATCAGTTGCAAATAAATAAAATGTACATAATTTATAAATATCATTGTCTCTTGACCATATTATTGTTCTATATTATTTATGGACAGGATAGTCACAGCTTTACACGGACTGAGTGCTATCACTTCTTCCACTCTGGTTGTCTGGCTAGGTTCATAGAGTTCTACCAGAAAGAAGAGGAAAAACGAGAGGTGCCAAAAACGTGTTTTTGTATATTCAAACTAACTGCAAGCAGTAAAGGAAAACCATATGTAGTTTTGACTAAAAAGTGTGTACAAAGTTATTCTTATTTTCTGAGGATTCTTAGATGTTGCTGAGGTAATATCAACCTTTTTCAACCAAAATAACTTTTTTTATGAAAAAGGATCTTAAAAAATAATTATTGCGATACTCTTTTAAATCTCACCAAGAACTCAAAGAGTTTGAATTTTGTGCACAGGCAGCGCTTCCTCTTCATCATTACCCAGAGATCTTTGCAAACTACTTTATTTCCCATCATCTTGAAATTCAGATTCAGATTCAGATTCAGATTTATTTTTTGCACTCTTTACAATGATATACAATATAATATAAGACAATACAGGCCATTCGCACGATACTGGTGATCAATTCAAAATGGCCGGTTTTCGTGATTTTGAGCACTTGTAATTTTTTTGCAAATCAACCTAGAGACCTGATTTTTACAAGACAACTAGGTATTTATATTTATTTGTTGTATGTAAAATGTTAGCGAAGTAGCTAAACAGGAAGTAGGATGAAACAGCATTAAAAGTGGAGAAATCGATGAAACGCAGCGTCACAAACAGCCAAGTCGTCAGTGCACTATTGGGTTTTATTGGCTTGCATTAGACATTTACTCCAAAACAAAGGGATTTAGAAAATGTGTCCAAGTTAGTGTTGGACAGAAAAAAGTTTTAAATAAAGCTGGTTATTTAGTTTCAGAATAAAATAAGGTTGAATTTGGTATACGATTTCATTTTCAGCAACGTTTCAGACAAGCACTCATTTTCGCCACGAGATTAACTGAACAAAACAAAGAGTTAGGAGGTGAAAAGCGAAATATGAAATGTGATCCTCAAATATTTTTTGTGTATTCAATTTTTTTAGTCTTACCTTTGCGGTTTTGACGTAAGAAGGATTTTCCCGCGGTATACGAAAGTTTTTCTAACACGAAAACATTTCTATAGTGTATAGTGCAGAAGTTGCACTATTCAAATTAGTCGAGCACACTATGCACTATACACTATGCACTATACACGATGCACTATACACGATGCACTATACACTATGCACTATACACTATCTGAAGAAAAGCTATTTTTGTTGTTGTTTTTTTTTTTAAAGTAAAAGAAAAAATATTCGGCTTCAAGTGTCGCGGCTCACAAATACAGCGGTTTCACCGCACAGTTTATGTGTCAACCGACGAATCGCGATGCCAATGTGCAAATATAAGATGCTTTTGTGTAAACGCTTTTACAAAAATTCACTTTCTACCGAATTTGTAAAGTACGACAAAAGATAGTAAAAGATGGAAATAATCAATATTACTACATCCGTCGGAATAAAGAAGAAGAAGGAAGCCGTAATAGCTCTGCGTACACAGCAGAGGTTACAAAAGTACTCGTAAATCGCTTTTGATCGAAGGTACGTTTTTGAAAATGAGTTTTAGGTTTTTGCTTTGTAGAAATCGTTACAGTGTACTGATGAATATAAAATAATTTATTGCTTTATAGTCCTTGCAATATTTGAAATTAAAACTAATTTTTAAAAGAAAATTTAACTTTCAACATGTTTGTATAGTCATTAATTTAAAGTCATTCCTGAACACTTTTGGTTTAAATTTGAAAAAATTATCATTTCAGGTTTTAAAGAAACAAGGTTGTTATTTCAATAAAGATCAGTTAAGTTGAAAATTCAAAAACCCGTTCTCTTTTCCTGCAAGCATAGGTCTGCGCTCTACCACGAGAACCACACTGCAAACATGGCGCCAATTTGCAATAACTATTAGGTAATCCCTCATGGATGAAACGAAAAGATTGAACTTTTTTCAAATAAACTCATACAACAGTGATTCCCCGTTTAATTCAAGCCTACCCATCGGCAAATAACGAAAAGATACTCAAGGCGAAAAACAAGCCGCCTCACAGCTATTAATCTAATATGAACGGATTTTAATATTTCTTTGCTTCACTCTTCTAGATCTAGAGTACCAGCATTTTGTTGAATGATTATCTTTCATATTTTGTTTGTTAAAAGGTTCAGTGAACCAAAATTAACTTTTCTTTGGGACAAAAAACTAAGAAATTATTTAATGAGATCAAAATAATTGTTCTTGTTTCAAAGACGTTTTCATGGCATCTGCGATCTCTCTCATTATGTCTCACTAAAGTCTGTTTTGTAACCGTTTTTATTTAAAGTAAGACATAAAATTATTGTCTCGTCTTCGTGTAGCAATATTCTTCTCTTTGAAAAGTCTTTTTTTTAGTTTTCATTACACGTTACACGTTTGTTTTTTTAGTGCTCTGCTAAAGTCCGTGTTTTCTTTCATTTCAAAATTATGAAGATCTAAAAGGTCAAAATGTTGTTTGAAAATTTTAAGAGATAAGAGCTAATAATGAAAATGAACGCAGTATCATTTTATTGAGCCTTTTTTGTTTTTATGTATTAAACAAGTAATTAATTCTTAAACTTATTTGCAGATTATTTGCAGTTATTTAAACTGTAAACATCCTTGATATATCAAGTTCATTTTGACACCTCGTGTACATCTTCATTGTTTTAAAAAACTATGAACTTTAGAGGTCGAATTGAGTAATTATCTATATATCTATATATATATAAATAGACCCTTATGGTGAAAAATTCTGTAGCCGAGTGGCAACCTTGGATGAAAATTCAAAACGTTGCTTCCATGTTAATTAAGTACACAATCGTGTAAACTAACTATTGGAAAAGAATATTTTGATTTGCTAGTTTTACGGATTAATACTATACAGACAATTTACCAGCATGCTAATTTATACATAATTTGAAATAAACAACTGCACTCTGATTTAGAAAAGATCAATGGAACAGTAAAGAAAATACACTTATTAATGTTTTCACTAAATTGTTTCCTTCCTACAGATAGCTCCCTGCAATATCCTGAACTGGATTTGTTCTCTCAAGGCTGGAGGAATGTCAAACGTTTTAGTTTTTCTAACAAAAGTTTTTCTAACAAAAGTTTTTCTAACAAAAGTTTTTCTAACAAAAGTTTTTCTAACAAAAGTTTTTCTAACAAGTTTTTCTAACAAAAGTTTTTCTAACAAGTTTTTCTAACAAAAAATTTGGTGTAGAATTTGGTTATAACATCAGAAATCTAATCTGGGAAGTATTTTTTTCAAAAATGACCCTAGAATATCGAGATTGGCGTGATCCCCCCAAAAATTGTTACCATTTCCTCACGCTGGCATGATGTCATAAAACTAGCCAAATTACATCTGAACATGGCTATGATATACATAGAAAGCAATGTGACATGGGAGTGCTTGTTGCATATTATTTTATGCTTATTTCTCAACTTAAAGTGGATGATTTAAAATAAATTTGCTAGTAATCTTGTGCATTTCAAAGCAAAGTATACATAAGAAAACAATTCGGAGATCTATATCAGTAGTTATTACTGTATTTTGTGAGTCCAGCGAGCCAGCTTAAAGCCTAGAAGCAAGGTAGCTGCATAGAACCATGTGTACAAAGGAGAAAAAGATTTCAGTTTCAATCTTGAGTTAACAATGGTGAGATATGTGAGTCAATCACAGAAAAAGTAATTTGAGGGTGTGCTATACTGGAGAACAATAAAAAACACTTTTAAAATTGGCTTCTGGGTGATAATTAAAGCAACTCAACTCAGCTTACTCTGACAATCTCAACATTTTACATCTCCTGCTGAATTTTTTCCCTTAACACTAAGTTTCTCTTTGCAAGCCATTTTACAGTTATCTGAAACATTTTGTAAAATTAATTTGTTTTACTGGTAGCAACATTTTCTGTCTTTACAAATAGTGAAGTGTTTGCAAGGCAAGAGTTGATTGTGTTCTTTTTGACAGTAAGCGAGAGCTACAATACTATTATTTTAAATTACTGCTATGATTATAAAACAATCTGAAACACTCATTTGTTCTTCTATTAAAATAACTTCCATGGAATAGTCAGAATGGCTTTTTAATTTATTTGAAATATTGCTGTGATTTATAAATAATGCCAGTAATGTTCCAAAAAATACACGAGTTTTACCACTAGTTCAAACATAAAATAAGTTCAAGGGTAGTGATGATGTATTGTGGTGTCCAAATAACTTTTAAAGCCTATGTGCATGACACCAACAGAACAGTTTTTTCTCCATTGCAGAGTAGTAATTTTAACTAATTTTATCTTTTGTGGTGGCTGGGCAGGGCAGTTCATCTCCACAGAGAGTGCCTAACAAAAAAAAAAAATCATTAGTGCCTACTTGGCTGTTTTCTGTTCTTATATAAAATTATTTGTTTCAGTCTTATTTAGTCATAACAGTTTAACACTGATTAAATGATATATCTACTAGGCTTTTTTTGCATTATTTTTATGCTATATATCAGTTAATCTGTTAAGAAACACAGAGTAATGACTTTAACAAATAAACAGACCTGCCTGTTTATAAAAATTCCCCTCACAGAATGATATCACAGGGATCTCATTAAGGTTTGGAGCAGGAGGGCATTTGGATTTGGCACCCGGGCAAAGTTTATGCAAAACCTTAAAAATATTAAAAATTTATAGTTGCAGAGATGCTTAAAGTAGCTGGGCAAAGCCGTCTTCACAGCCAGTCATTCTGCCTGGTGCCCGGCCCCTAATGAAACTCCTGTATCAGAATCATTGTGCTCCCCACTTATTAAAACTTGCCTTAAATTTTGGTGTGGATGCTGTTGGTAAATTTCCCCAAAATGATTATAACCACTATGTTAAAAGGCTTTTTGTAGTGGAGTTTTCTTAAATGTGTTGGTGAATTTCATTTGAATGACAATGATTTAAAATAAAGTCGATTATTTAGAAAGAAAAATGCACCGAAATTCTTATAAATATTCTAGTCCACAATTTATTATGGTCCCTACCCACTCCCCTTCCGAAGACATTACTGGTTTGGTTTATTGTCAGTGCAGATAAGCTAAAAGTATTGGCAAAAATCAGGGACACGAGGCCCTTTTAATCGCTCATTTCTATTATGTACTATAAAACAAGTTAAAAGTGTAACAAAAAAGAAAACGTACTGATGCATACTGGGAACAAAAATAACTTCAAGGAAACAAAGTAGGATCAATCCTAGAACTCTGCCATGTGGTTAAGTTCTAGGAGTAAACAGTTATTGGAGGTACAGCACTGCTTAAGTTGAGTCTCGTTTTTAACCAGCACTTGTAAGAATAAACAAGTGTTTGATTTAGTAATAGTATCCTGAGAATTTCTAATTAACCAAATTTTGTCAGAAATTTTTAAGAATTCGCGTTTAGCGAGTTTGTGTTGACTCAAACGGTTTTTCTCGTTAAAAATTCCAACTTTATGCTCCGGATAAATCTGAACATAAAAATAAAATATGCCTAGATTGTCAACGATGTATACAATAAATCCCTTTAAACAAAAAAACTTGAGCTTAAATATGCTTATTGTATTTTTTTAAAAAAAGCAAATCAAGTTTTAAAATTTGCTCTCTAAATACTTTAAAACTCCATACAAAACAAAACTATAGAAGTAGAAAAAGCAAGTACTTTAGTCTATATATACATAGCTATTCCGTATTCGTTTCAGACGACGAATGAAAGTCGATGTCGACTTTTGTCGTGCGATCTTTGTATTACTTTAAAAATCAAATGAGAAGAAACTTTGTCAACGAGTTATGACGATGCTTTATATTTGGATTGAAAAAATTATCCTGGACCTCTATTTTTTCAACAAAACAAGAATGGAAAATTTATTGTAAAAGCGAATAGTGGGTGGCTCGATCCATCTCTTGAAAAAGTTATACTGATGTGTTTGAACTTTAAGTTCTGTTTAACTGGAGGTAATAAATTATAGTTCAACTATAACTACATGGGTCTTGATCGGCCTTGAAGCGATAAATTCTTTTGATAACCTCAAGCTCAAAGGTCGAGACTACAGTTCACATACCACGCGGGCTTCTTAAATTAATAGTACTGACTTTGTTTAATTTTTTTCTTTCAGCCTGTTAATTTTTTGTTTGATTAAGCAATATGGTGATCGTGATTTAGTAAAAGCACTGACAACTTTTTTTTTATAGTTTCATTACTTATTTGTATGAATAATACAAACCGGCATTTATTTTTAAACAGCTTAACTCCCGAATGGCGAATGTCTGCTTTACATATTCGCGCTTTCATTCATGACATTTCCCGCTCTTAAATTTGGACTTTTTTTATTCTTACAAATGTCGAAAACCTCTTACATTTTAACATGTTAAGCTCGAATATGTTATCAATTACCAAAAATATTGTAAATACTTGCCCCAATCAGAAAAACGAATTCAAAAACTTATTTTTTTCGGTACGAACAATTGTCAGCAAAAAAACAGCATGTCACGTAGAATTAATGTAGTTACAGGTTCTTAAATCAAGATCGTTGAGTCAAATTGTCTTTATGCCACTACTCATAAATTAATGCAATCTTTTTATTTTTAAAATACAAGCTATCGATTTGGTAGCAGTAACAGAAAAATGTCGTTCCGGTTTGAACTCCTGAACAAAGGTGTTCGTGAAGTGTCGCACTCCAACTCTTTCCTGATTCTCACTGCGAATACAATTTGCCTTTGGCCGTCTCGGTTTCTATTTGCTTTTTAACGTTTTAACTATCAGTTTTTGATCAGTAGAAATCAATATTATAACAATAATTTCAGGTTCTCCATTAATATTGTTTCCGGGAAAAGGTGAAAAACAAGTTCCACCCGATTCCTCTTAGAAGTGTAAAGTTTGTCACGATGTCTACGAAATTCAAGCTAGTTTCATACACAGTCGTTACCGCGTAGTTTGTTTTTTATAAATTTTCAGCAATAAGTGATTTTGATATGCAAACAAACCTATAACACTAAAACTTAATCATGAAAAGGTAAAGTCCAATAACCCTTTTTAAAAATTACAGGAGAAATATTTCAAGCCACGAACTGAAGTGAAGAAATCAATGGATTGCCATTGCGAAAGCGGCTTTTATAGTATAAAGTCGGCGTATCATACTATACATGAAAAGTTGGTTTAAGTCGACAAAATCGTCTGTGTTAAAAGTAATAATAAAGTTTCTTACCTGTTTGATTTAACAGCCGGTCTTGACTCTTGCTCAGTAAATGACGGCGGCGCGGTTTCAAAAAATCAGCTCGTCAAGAAAACTTCGCTATAGTACACATTCACGCGAAAGTGAACTACACTATGCACTATACACTATGCACTATACACTATGCACTATGCACCATACACTATACACTATCCTGTCCTATAGTGCATAGTGTACTAAAAACGCACTATACACTATGCACTATACACTATACACTATGCACTATTGGTTTAGAGACGATGCAAAATGTGACGCGATTGTACACCAGTATCGTGCGAATGGCCAATACAGAACAAAATAAATGGTTTCCCATGCCACAGATTGGTTCAGAATAATTGTTGAGGGTTTCATCCATTTACATGTAAAACTGAAATTTAATAGAATTTGATAAGAGCAATTAAATTCAGGGGAAAAAAAGAATGGTTGTCCAACTGATCTCATTATTGCCATTTTATCTTAATTTACTTTTAAGTATGTTTTAACTGTTGCAATACATCTGGAAGAATTTATACTTTGTTTTGTGGTTACTGTTTAAAAACTTGGCAACTTGTGGTAGCTGCAGTAATCTTTGGTGACTCATGGCTTCACAGAATAATATTGAATTTACTCTTTTCAATGGTTTTCTTTTATTGGCCCCCACAAAGTTCCCTAGCTGTCTTCATTTCCTTTTCCAGTTTTGTTGCAAAATCATTTGTACATCAATAACTATTTAGTACTTTAAAATGCTTCAGTCTAACCTTCCCTGTGTAAATGTTAGTGTTCCAGTGGACATTGGTAACAGAGATGAAATGTTGAAGATTATCAGAAGTGCAGTTGGAACCAAGTTTATTAACAAATGGTATGTGTCAGTCTGTATGTTTTCTACTCTTAGTAGCCAAGGAGAAGGTGATCTGACACACGGGTTGCTTTACGAGCATTTAAGTGATGTATAATAAGATAAATAAATACTTTATTAATGTTAATTGCAAAGGAAGTGGTTGCCCATTCTTCCTAGCCAGAGGCTAATGTTTAATCACTCGACGGCTCAGATCTTGGTGTGAGAGTTAAATTTGAAAAGGGAGGAAAACTGGAGGATACAGAGAAAACCCCTCAGAGTCAGATTGAGATCGACAAATCTCAGCTCACGTGCCGAGCCCAGAACTCAATTCCTGGTTGTAGAGGTGAGAGGTGCAACTGGTGACAACTACACCAACCTGACTCCCCCTACCTGTGGGAATGGTACAATGGCACTGCTTTGCTCAAACCCTGTTAATTCCTTGTTAGAGTTTCTTTCTGTGAAAGTTTTTGTCTACAAACCTTTACAAATTGTGAAAATGAAGTCCTACTGTATAAAATAAATTACTAGGCACCAGATTATATATTATATGGAACTAGTTTTTATTTGTAAATAAAAGCATAGATACTTCATGTATACTGATACTGAAAACTAATATTATTATTGATTATGGTATTTTCTACTAGAAACCGTGTACTTTGCCTAAAAACTGGTTAAACTCGGTTTTGGGTTCCGATAATTGATTTCTCTAATTCTTTCATTCAAACTGCAGTTTCTTTTTCCAGATCTTTTGTAGTGAAAAACTATAGTCCAGAAAGTGTTACTAGATAGTTTGCCTTATTAAAAGCTGTTTGCAAAGCAAGACTCATTTCCTCTGACAAGTTTCTATTCCTAAGATAGGGTCTTCAGTTCAAAAATTTTCAAGGTCATACAGATTAGGGTTAGTTTTCGTGAATCCTTAACCAAATTTTCAGAGAAGTCCATTTTGAATTCAGTCAACATATTTGGATTTAAGACTTTGTGCGTTGTTCTATTCAGGGGTGATTTAGCATGTAACATAGCACTTGATGCTGTTAGAACAGTGATGAGGGAACAGAATGGACAAAAGGAAATTGACATTAAGAATTATGCAAAAGTTGAAAAGGTAACCATCTGATTATGCGTTGTTTTTGTTTAAAGTGTAACTCAATAAATTTAAAGGTCTGTAGCATTTGGCATAGTGTAAGTTATACTTTTTATTAAGGCAGTAATAGCTGCAAGCCTTAGCTAGTCATGATCCCATTTGTAGATGACAGCGACCTGGATGCAATTTATGTGTGTTTCAACACTTAATTAATTTGTTATGATTTTATTTCTTTTTCGTGGGGATAATCTGAGTGGGTTTTCAACAAGTTTTGAAGTAGGTGGTGAAAGTTCAGGAATAGATGGGGAATGATCTGATATTTCTCATTTTATTTGCATGATCTGAGTAATTTAGCTATCAAAGAAGGTGGCGAATTTGTGTCAAGGAGGTGGCGAAATTCGTCGGCTGCTGCCTTCTATTGAAAACACTGGATTATTTTTAGAATACCTATAGATGTAGTGAGTAAATCAGTAGTTCTTATGGACATAGATTCACTGAGAGAGTGCCATGCTTCACGAGGTTTTAATTAAGTGGGATAGAATGTACAGTTTCAAGGATGTGCCTAAAAGTAAAAACATTACAGATATTATATGTAGAATCATCCCATATTTTTCTTCCAAATCAAGCATCCCTCTTGACAGCTCAATCGTCTGATAATACTGTTATCCATTGAATGGAACGTGTTTTTGACAGGTTCCAGGAGGAGAAATTGAAGAGTCTTGTGTTCTATCAGGTGTGATGATTAATAAAGATGTGACACATCCAAAAATGCGAAGGTAGTCAATATTTTCTTGTACAGTAACACGTACTATTATTTTAGTGGTCACCTAAAATAAATATTTTTGGTTCTAAAGCTGCAAAAATAATTGATGATTATATCATTCATAATTTAAAACATTCCCAACTCTGATCAATGTGTTGATACAAACCAAAGATTTGGTTTTTTGTACATTTGTTTTGATTGTATATTGCTTATGAGATGTACTGCATTTGTGTTTAGGCGAATAGAAAATCCAAGAATTGTTCTTCTGGACTGCTCTCTGGAATATAAAAAAGGAGAAAGCCAGGTTTGTTTTCAAGGTTATTAACTATCTTTTGGCTTGCAAGTGCTTTTTCTGATTGGAATAAATAATCATAAAGTCAGGGTAATAAAATAGAACTTCTCTCTGACTGGCCCAGTTGAAATGGCTTCACCAGCAACAGCACTTGCTAGATTTCATTGGACCTACAACATATAAACTTTCTGACAGGCCTAAATCATAAGGCAAAACTGTAAACATTTTGATACTCATAGGGAAATGTTATTATTGTGCAAATACTGATGCATTGACTTGCTTTCTGCTCCGTTTGTTTGCTTTCTGCTGCATCTTGCATCATGACAAGCATTAGCATTGGGCTACAGAAGGTGTTAGGTGCCATATCAGAGTTTTAGAGCAGCCAGTTGCACGAGATCGAAAATGCATATAGATACAGTTGGGATGTCCAAAGATTTAAAATACTCAATGGATGAATCACAATGCTGAGGGCCCCATAAATTTTTCATCCGGTATGACCCTTGTTTAGGGAGGTGGCCGATTCACCTCCTAACCATTGATTTATTGCCTTCTTGCCATCTTGCTTAATCATAAGCTTCTTCCTTTTTCTTATCAATTTTCCTTATTTCCTCTTACTAAAGTTACAAGCTATGTTCTATTATAAAGATGCTTAAATCTTCTTGTTAAATATTGTTTTTATCTCATCCCTAAAAATATAATCCAATCAGAATCCTGGAAAGCAGTTGAAACTGTATTTTGTGGTATATATCAGGTTGTATTTCCACCCAACTTTTTCGTCATTACTGGTGAGGGATAATAATATTAATACCATGTGTTCATCTGATTTCAAACTATGGTTTTGGCTCTTCGCTCTCCTGCCACTTTTTTTAATGATTCCCCAGTTTAAAAGGCTTGAAAAGACACGAGCAACCCCAGGGGCTTGTTAAAGCTTTTATTGGCCTTAAGCTAATGATGTGTTCCTTCTATTAGCCAAACACTTCTGATTATTTTTCTATTTGTTTTGCAGACAAGCTTGGAACTCTCTAAAGATACTGATTTTAGGTAAGTGAGCTCAAGTTTTTCTAAACGCTTTGTGTAATTACAGTAACCTAAAAAACTAACCACTTTCACTTGAAGTGAAAATGATTAAATATCTTGAGAGGCAAGTGAAAATTCTTTGGAAAAAAGTTCATGCAGATAACGTAAACTGAAAAAAGCAAGCAATAATAGCATGATTATTAATTTTCTCTTACATCTCATGGTTTCTTATGGTCGTTCCCATGGAGTATTTTTGGTTTTGTTCTTGAAAGCCTGGTTGGGTGAAAATTGATAGTCCGAACTTTTTGTTTGATTAGCCGTGTGTTGCAGTTGGAAGAGGAGTACATACAGAAGGTCTGTGAAGATATCATTGCCCTGAAGCCTGATCTTGTTTTTACTGAGAAAGGAGTGTCAGGTGAGTTACAGGAGCAACTACAGTAATAATATTATTAACAATGACAATGATAATGTCATAATATTTGCTTTAAAAATTAATGTTAAAATTTTTTTGGCTATAAAAGTTTAAAGTTTAAAAATGTTTTAAAACGTTTTCGACCGTGTGGTCATCTTCAGTAATAGCCAAAAAAAAAAAAAATTTTAACGACAATGATAATAATAGCAATAAAAATGATGATGATGTTGATGATAAGCACAATGATGCGTTTGATGATAAAAAGGGGAAGGATGGTAATGGTAGTGGTGGAGGTGATTCTGATGACGTTGGAGATGACGATAATGCTGGGGATGACGATAATGTTGGGGATGACCATAATGTTGGGGATGACGATAATGTTGGGGATGACGATAATGTTGGGGATGACGATAATGTTGGGGATGACCATAATGTTGGGGATGACCATAATGTTGGGGATGACGATAATGTTGGGGATGACGATAATGTTGGGGATGACCATAATGTTGGGGATGACCATAAT
>JAOBBB020143629.1:0-21669 GCA_025331005.2 Zoanthus gigantus
GCGCATTAAAGATTTGCGTAGCTTTCATGTAGAAGCTAACGAAAAAAACAGGATTGTTTTACATGAAGTCCATAAAGAGAAAAGGCAAAAAGCATTAAACTGCCAATATTTAATAAACGCAAAAATTGTTCTTTATCAATTGTTTGCGGTTATTTTTACGGTAAGTTATAATTTCTGTCATAACTGAGTTTGAATCTTATCCTTGTTTTGCCAATTTTATTTCAGGGATAATTTCTTTACTGGGACGTACTGGGTCCTGTTGAGTTAGGGTTTTAACGTTTTTGAGTTAGTATTAGCTATATAGAAAGTAGGTGAGATTTTTATGCAAAACTGCCTGCATAATTAAGTACGTGCCAATACGGAAATTTTACCGTATTTTAAGCCATTCCAGTTTCATCTTAAACAATGATTAACTTTATGACTTTATGAAAATTATTAACTCAAATAATGAATCAAACAAGTTTTTAAATTCATTAGATAACATGCACGAATTTTACTTCATATAAAATAATATCTTACAAAAAGTGAAAAAAAGATTTTGAAAAAATAACATATATTATTTATCAATTAAATTACTGTAACTGAAGTTAAATTTTTTTATTCTGTAGGCCATCCTAGATGTCCTGTGGCATCATTTGAGAAATACCTCTCTAAAATGAATCCTCATAACCCTTGGCTTTGGCAGAAACCTCGTAAATCAGTTGATGAATGTGATGATGTTTGGTATGAGGCTGTAGCAGTTGGTCACAACACCCTGGGTGAAATGATGGCAACAATATCAAAGTCTGCAAAACTTTCTTTTGTTTACACCAATCAGTGCATTCGTATCACTCCAATAAGTTTGCTTGAAACTATCCTCAAGGATACCATGCCTAGTAATAATTTAACCGAGGGCCAACAACAAAACAGTTCAGCAAATTCTCAGAATAGTTTAACCAGCATACCAACCCCTGTATCAGCTGCAAAATGCCTTAATGTAACTGTGAATAGTTTTCTGAGTGCTACCTCTCCCATTAATACAGCAACACAAAAGGGAAGTCAGCTGAATTCAGTTAGACCAACAATGGTTACTTTACCCCCATTGTTACCAAAAACCCCACAGACTTGTAAGGCTACAACTCCTTTATGCTCTGAGCTGCCATTGCATACTAAAGTCAACTGTTTGTCAGTGGTGTCAAACTCTGATGCTAGTACCATGGCAACTTCAGCTGGAAGTCTTTCAAGTCGCACAGATGGAAATACAACCACTACTCCTACTGTATCACAAGTGACACAACCATTTACTGTCATACAACAGTCAAATTCAGTTACAAGTCAACCCTTGGTTGTAATGGCAGGTGATCAGAATAAAACTTTTGCTCTTGTGCCAGTCAATGCAGGTACAACAAAACAAGTACTCCCAAGAGATGGGGTAAGAAAATACAATTTAAAACTTGATCAATCTGTAAGTTAAAGAAAACTATGTTTAAGCAAAGTAGAGGTGTGTGTGTTTAATACTGAGATCACTAGCACAGTCTAGCCAAGATAAAACTGTATGACACAATCATTTTAATTTATATTTTAAAGGAGAACTGAATACTAAAACTAACCTATTTTTGTTTGAATCTAATTGTATAGTAGATTAATAGATTAATTCTAAGAAGTTATTTTTAAAATTAACGTCAAATTACATTGAGAAATTAAATATAGAAACTAAAAAAACTCTCTAGAAAAGGTTTGGTACTGTGGTCGCAGATGAGATTGTCAGCAGTATGGTATGATGTAGGTTAAGATATTCAGAGCTTAAATATTTCAATGTGCTTCGAAATCTTGATATTTTTGGGCGATCTATGTCAGTAACCATGTTTTTCCTAGTTTTAGTCATTCTAGTATCGTAACCTACATCGTAAACAACTGTTGACATCACATATTGAGCCGCCAATCGAATGTTGTTGATTTGTCATAAAACATCAAATTTTTTCATGAAAAATGATATCTCATTCTTGAGCCAAACACTCTAACTTATGCACCCTATCCTAGAGTTGAGTCCCCCCCCTCCCTCCAAGATTAGGCATCAGGTCTGTGTAGTGGTCATCAATTGCTGCCCCACCAGTATAGACTCAGCCTAAAGTCATGGTCCTCATGTGCCCTAAGATTTTTCAATCTCAACCTGACCCAAAGGGTGTTTTTCTACCTTCCCCCTAAGAACGACTTTCATGAGGTAAAAGAATGGCTGTGTAGTGGAGTTGCCAATAGAGATTATAAACATTTATATATTTGCTATTATTGTGCACTTAAGTTTTTGTGGCACAAGATTTAGAAGGACTTGCAAAACGTAACAGCACTTGAAATGTTAGGACTAATTTGTCCGGAAAAACTATAATTATAATTATGATTGAGTGAAATAAAAAATAAATATATTGAACAAAAGTGTTAGTATCAGTTGTTAATAGAGTTAACATGATACACAATAGATTGACGGTAATACTTGCAATTGATGATATAACATCTGTTAGCTATAGGGCTTATAACAGTATTGTGTAGAGTGGTATTATGTATAAAGTGAATTTATATGAATTTGAAAATCTTTTATTGGTATTTTTAAGGAATTTTATTGGTTCCATGCTTTTAGTTTAACTACCATCCTTGAATTAAGCACAGAAAATGCTACAAAGCAGTTTATGACAACTAAAAAAGGAGATGTACAAGTAATATTTTCTTACTTGAACAATGTTGTAATAAACAACTACAGAAAAAAATATTTGTTTTCAACCTTGCAGCCCTAGACAGACTATACAGATCAGCATCTAAGTTCAACTTACACAATCATATAAACTTAAAGACAAAGTATAACATTTGATAGTATGAAGCAACTGGGAGTTGGTCATTCTTTGGTAATCTATTTAATAGCATAAAAATACAGGATTCTCCCAGACTGTTGAAAAAGAACATATGGAGATAGTTTAGGAGAATTTAGCAACTTGTTAAGTGTGGTGTAAGACAAAGCAAAACACAATCTCAAATATATTATGTGTATTAACTTATTCCTTAAGTATACCACAGGTCTCCCAAGATTTGCAATAATTCCTTAGCTTAACCAAAGCATCCTAAGATAACTGTTGTGTATATTTCTTTAGTCAGGCACAGGCCTCCCAAGTTCAGCCACTAGAAGTCCATTAACAGTCCATGCTCAGGATACAGCAAGTGGACTACCTGCCAAAAGTCTTCATGTCCAGCTGTTCACTCAAGAGAGTTCAAACTCGGTTTGGAAACTCATAGCTTCTGGGTAATATTTTAATTTCTAAATGTCGAACATTATGATTTTAATTAAATGTCAAACTAGGGTAAATGAAATAACAATTTTGAGAAGGACTGATAGAGCAATAGTAGTGAGAGCAATGTACGGTGCGAAACTGATGGAGAAAAAGAGGACAGAGGACCTAATGGAAATGTTGGGATTGAAGGAAACAGTAGTTCAGATGGCAAAGGCGAATGGAGTGAGATGGTACAGGCATGTGTTAAGGAGGGGTGATGGCCATGTTTTGAGGAAGGCATTGGAGTTTGAAGTGAAGGGAAAGAGGAAGTGAGGACGACCGAGGAAGATTACAAGACATGGAGATCGCAAGTGGAGAAGGAGAGTAAGAGTGTTGGTTTGAAGAAGGAGGATGCAAAGAATCGAGCGAGATGGAGAGTGGGAGTGGGAGAGATTGCTGGCAGAGTGGGGTAAATCCGGCCATCCTCGTTTACAGGGATAAAACCGGATCAAAACTGGATTGATGATGATGATGAACCAAGTCTATTTTATGACTGGCTCCCCTTCTATTGGAGGGCATGGTTGGCGCAGTTGGTAACATCTCTGTTTTCCATCCACAAGGTGCCCAGTTCGATCCCCGGCTCTGCCAAGAATTGAATATTTAAGTGTAACCTTCTTTTTTACCTAAACTAACTCAGCTTTCCATCCTTCCTGGGTAGGTAAATGAGTATGCTGGCAGCTAACCTGTAATGGATTAGTGTCCCATCCAGGGGAATTCAAAGACTCTCATCCACTTAACATTACAGATACCGGAGATAAGACCAAGTTCCATGGACAACTACGCTCGTAAAGGATTTAGCTTTTTCCATTCTGTGGGTATATTTGTAATTGTGCCCTAGTAGCGAAAAACTTGTGTTTCTTTTCCAAGTTAATAGATATTCATGAAGTATTAGACCTCTCCCCTTCACGGACTCATAGGCCACTCATCCTCACGGTCTACTTGTTAAATAGCCTATGAAAATGAAGGTCGAATGGGACTTCTACTCAAAGTTCTTGAGGCCACGAGATTGATCAGGTAAAACAGGCATTGATAAAGTTAAGAAATACTCAAATGAAATGTATTAATTACTCGTGGTACCACGAGTCAAGGTTTGGGTTCCATTTCATTTTCTTTTTTTTTCATGTCGCGATTAGCGATTCGGTCCAGTGACTGCCATATTTGGGATTTGTCTCCGGTCCCACGCGTACCACGAGTAAAGGCTTAATGAGCCTCTTGTTCTTATTAAAGTGTAGTGGTTCTTGTTTCCTTAATCCTTGACAGGACACTAATCCACCACAGGTTAGCTCCTAGTAGCTTGAATTCTTTGGCAGTACCAGTGAAATAATGTACATGTAGCAGTTACCAATGACGAGTGGTTGGTGCAGTTACGAAGATCTCTGCTTTCTAGCCACAAGGTACCCAGTTTGATCCCCAGCTCTGCCGAGAATCGAATATTTGTGCAACCTTCTTTTCTGCCAAAGCTAACTCAGCTTTCCATTCTTTTGGGGTAGGTAAATGAGTACCAGCAAGTGGTGGAAAGCTAACCTGCGATGGATTAGTGTCCCATCCAGAAAGGGTCAAAGGCGGCTTGGAAGGTTAAGATCCACTAAAATGACCCCTCTTTTTTCAGCAAAAGGAAACTTGTGCGAATTTACTTGAAGAGTACAAAATAATTGTTAATGAAAGTGATGTTAAGAAATTCATTTTTAAAAGAAAAGTAGTTATATGTAGTCTTCTTTTAAATATTTTATCTTTCATCTAAAACTTACCGTAGTGCTCTACCTTACAACAGAACAAAACATGTATACTCGGAATGTAATTGTCTTTAAAAGGTGATTTTAAAACTTGTCTTTACTTTCAGACTCTTTTGTTGTCGCGTTGGTGCTGTCCACTATTTTATCCTTTGTACACATTGGACATATGTTGGCTTGCCACAGGTAATTAAGGTGTTCCTTGTTACAGATAAAGTACAAACTGTCCTTCATTATATTTACTATACACACAAGTTCTCTTTTGTCACAAGCATAGTGCCACCTTGTCAGGGTACAGTCTCCCATTTTATTAAATTTCACACATTTATCCTCTGTCCGCTTGTCACAGGTAGGGTACGAACAGTCCTCCATTTTTTATATTGTACCCATTGGTCCCCTGTTTGTTTGTCACACTGGGTAGGTTACAGACGGTTTATCGTATTACATATTGTAGATACTGGTCTTCTTTTGGCTTGTCTTAGGTAATGTAAAAACGGTCTCCCATTTTATATATTGTACACCTTGTTCCTTTTTAGCTTGTCACAGGTAGAGTAAAAACTGTCCCGAATTATATATTTACACATTGATCCTCTGTTGGCTTGCCATAGGTAGATTGAAAACAGTCCCCGATCTTAAATATGTACACATTGGTCCTTTGTTGGCTTGTCATAGGTAGATTAAAAACGGTCCCCGATCTTAAATATGTACACATTGGATCTTTGTTTCATGGCTTGTCATAGATGGGATGGTCCCCCATTTTCTAAATTGTACACATTGGATTTCATTTGGAAATAAGTTTATGTAGTCTTGCTATAGTTTGGATAAATCAATCATGACAAGTTAGGTTTAGTATGATTAGAACTTTCATTTTCTTGAAAGTTTCATTATTTAAACGTTCTCATGTTTTTAGGAGGCATGTTTACCTTCTTTATCACTCAAGGAAGCTGTTTTTCAAGGGTCAATTTTACTCACCTGCCAGGCTTGTGGTGAGAATTGTTTACATTATTAAACGTGACATCTCCAATGTTTTGTAGTGACTGATACTAATTTTAGTACTTTCGAAATTGGTCCGATGAAGATCGACCATCAAAGTTGCCATCAACGATTAGTTTTTTTACAGAAATTCTCTTATCTACGCTAAATCCTTTATGAGCCAAAATGCACATGATGCCAGCTAGTGCTTGGCTTGGGTTTCTTGAGTTATAAGGGAATGAAAGTCTTTTACTCTCTCGGACCTCGTCCGGGTGAGCTGAGTGAGTGTTTGTTGAGAAAAGAGTTACAGAAGTGTTCAAGGCAGAATTGGAGTCCAATCTGGGACCTTGTGGTTGGCAGACGGAGATCTACACGTCACTGTTAATTGTTACAGACATATAGATCTGAATTATAAACGTAAAAATTCATCGTAACTCCCTTATTGGTAAATCTTTGCCTTACTTTATTAATTGAGATTCTTGGTTATCCTATATGCGCAGATAATCAAGTAAAATCATTTGTTTTGAGGAATACTGTTTTTTGTGAAACTAGGCTCTATTTTGACTAGATGGCTACGTAGAGTCAAGAGCAACCAATTTGTATATATTGAAAGTGTGGTTGTTTTTTTTCAGGGTCGAGGTCTCAGCTACTCCGGATATCAGATTGCTTACATAATATGGGGTATTGTATACGACATTTATAAAAAAATAAGGTGGCGCTTTGCACATGTGATAGGTTTTTATCCATTTTGAGATAGTCGTACACACTTGCAAGAGTGTCGACTTTTATGCTGTATTGATTCCTCCAAGGTCGTAGATTAGACTGAAAGAGTCGAGACACTTCCTTACATAGTTTCCAATTCGTTTGAACTATCCAATATTTTCATCATTTGAACTAGAACATATTTTAGCGACCTTATCGTAACTGGTTTGTGCGTACGAATTTTCTATGGGTAGTGGTGTGGTCGCTGTGCAGCCAGCTATGTAAGTGTAGCTGTCCAATCTTTAGCTACGCATATGAATGGGCACCTCTTAATGAATAGGGTTTCGCATAAAATTATTCATAAGCATATCCACAGTGAAAGAAAAACATTGAATAGCCAAGTCAATTTTGCTTATCTTAACCTAACGTTATGAAACATTTTCGTTTTCTTTGTTCTGGATTATTTTTAAGAATTTTCTTTTCTTTATATGCTAATGTACTCACCTTGGGGAGTCGAAGGTAAAATGACCTCCAAGTGGTGTCCCCTAGGGCTTTTAGGCCCAACAGGCGTAAGTGACCTTCTGCCTGGAGGAAGATACCCCATGGGAGACTCAACTCCAATACAGAGCCCAGTCAACCATGAAATGCAAGCGACAGGAAATCAAGCAACGAACTTTGTTTCCAGGAACGTTAGCATGGTAGCCCAGGATGTCGCACATGGTAATAGTATTTGAAACGAATGCCAGCAAAGACAGTGGTGTTTCCGCGACGTCATCAAATAACCACGGTCTCCAAAGCAGCCAAGCACATGCGGTCAAATTTGTCAAAGATGGAAGTGTGGAACGTTCATACGCTATATCAAGCGAGAAGCTGGTCGCAATCGTTAACGGATGAGATAGATCTGGTGGATCATTATAGCTCGTAAAACAAATTCCAGCTAGTCAACAAACTATTTTTAAAGAAATGGGCTCAGGCCAAAGAAGATTGTTTGCTGACTGATTTCCAGGAAGATAAATATTTCGAGTCAAATTCCAAGGAGATTATCACACAAATCAAGAAAACTGCTGGCAATAGAATTACCTCAAGGAGCTTCTGGGTAATAAATAAGTAAAACTACGAAACGGGAAATCTTCACCAGAACATTTTCAATTCAAACTTCTTCGCCCTGCTAAAAATACCAGGAAGTGTGCACCGCAAAACTCATCACACTTTCTGTTATGTTCTGCATAGTTCTTAAGAAGGTAAGGCATCAATCGATACCAAGACTTCCCAAATGTACAGCGACAGAGGAAAACGATTCGTGTTTTCAACCTAAGAATGCTTTTAGAAAGAGCCATACAAGAACATCAAAATCTGTACTCGGTCTTCATAGATTACAAGAAGACTTGCGATAAAGTTAAGCACAACGATTTGCTGAAAATATAGATTCCTTTACTAGCTTTAAACAGAACGGTTTCAATATGCATATTCCAGCGAGGATCAGACTTTAGTGTTAAACCCAAAACCTTATGAGAAAGAATAGTATCGAGAGCTACGCCGTTAAAGGTTAGACAAAGATCTAACAGTAATCCGTAATTAACCTCTACGCCAACCAAAAATCAGCAAGCTGTACCTCCCCAGCTGGAACTCTAAGGAAGGTAGCTGGGATACGTATTTGCAAAACTAATAATGATTTGCCTATGAGAATGGGTGGTACATTTGACGATGTCGACCTATTCACCATATATTTTATTTCGTTTTCGAATTTGTAATTAGTAGCACCTGCTAAAATGAATATGAAGTATAAGGTGTTTTTAAATCCTCATCTTTACCACAGAGTTTCTGCCAACCGGTTGAGCTCGTTTGTTCTATGTAAAATTGCCGAAATTTCAAATTCTTGGCAACTGTCATGTTTTATCTAATATCCTTTCTGAAAAATAGCTTAGTTTCGGGAGTTTTCAAAGCACAGGAAAGACAACAATTTGACGTCCGATTATATATTGGAACAAGTATCATGAAATTTCGTTTTTAAAAAGAATTAATCATTTGCAAAAAAATTGAATGATATCCTACAAAGCAACGTTTGAGTCGTTTGGATTATTATATTGGAACAATGTTCAAGCTAAGGCCATCGGCCAAGTGATTTTCGCTATTTTAATCTCGCTGTCTTATTGTCGTTCTAGGTTTCATCATCGTTTCATTCAGCCTGTTTGCCTTCATTTGTATAATAGCAGGCATCGTGACTCTCTGGACCATGAACAAACCTTTGTTTGAAGAATTACTCCGTTCTATTTTTTTACTGATTCTGTAAGTTGCTTTAAGTGAATTTTTTAGTTGATTTTAGCAATTAGGTAGGGAAAGTAGTTAGAAGAATCTTTAGTCGATGAACCGAAGAGTATAGACTGTAGGTGTAGGTTCCTTTTCTAAGTTAGCCACGATGTTACCGCACGAGTACAATTTTATCGATTTTCTACGAGGTTAGTTCAGGGTTACCCTATTCTAGGCTACCTACGAGGCTAACCTACAAGGTTACTATAAGGTTACCCTATTCTAGGTTACCTACGAGGTTACTACAGGATTGCCTCTTCTAGGTTACCTACGAGGCTACTACAGGGTTACCCTATTCTGGGTTACCTACGAGGCTATTACAGGGTTACCCTATTCTGGGTTACCTACAAGGTTAATACAGGGTTACCTTATTCCAGGTTACCTACAGGTTACCCCAGAGTTACCTTTTTTTAGGTGACCTATAATTTTAATATAACTGTGTTGTGGTAATGACACAACCGTAGAGGGAGAAAAGAGCTCAACAAAAATGTTTCTCCACCTGGTAAAATACGATTAACTTACTAGCAGCTTAAACTTTTGGGAGAGCGTTTGCTTTGGATTTATGTAAAGTTACTTTTTACAGACCCGTTATCATCTTCACTATTTGTGTTTCGGGATTCCAGTTTGGCCTGTCCTTCTTCGTCTTTCGAGACCGCTCGTTTCCCAATATCACTGTTACTGTCGACAATCGGTAAGTAGCTAAGACACCTTCCTCATTGTATAGTATTGTGATGGACAATACAGTTTAAAGTAAATTAAGTCTCAGTCAAGGTTTGCAAATCCCAAATCGAATGACAGCAACAACAACAACACCTTTATTTGCACAGATTACAAGACATACACACATAAAAAGAATAAATATTTATAAATTCAATGCAGTGCTGGCTATCGGAAATAGCTTTCGCTAAACGAGTCCGATAGCTATTAGGAAAATTAATTGTCAAATAAAAGTTACAAGATAATTAGTTGAATGTAGAAATAATAACACATAATATACACAACTGAGTCCGTAATCAAACAAAGAAAAACGAAAAGAAAATATGAGAACCGGATGCTAATAGAAAGGTAGGCAATGCATATTTAATAAGCATTGACCTTGTTTGATTTGATTGCTTTTTTAAAACTGCATTTGCTCAATTTTTTAAGGTTGCCGTCTATTAAGTTCCAGGTTTTTGGACCTTGAAATCTGAAAATGAATTTACTATAATTTGTTCTCGGTTGATATAATTAGTGCAATTGCAAATTTTATTGTTGCTATTCATTAGAATAATTAGAAATGATTAATAAGCAATGACGTTATGAATTGCCAGCACTTCTAAGCGCCACTTGTATGTATGTATTTTTCGGGCAGTATCATACGTAACTGCTACTACTACAATTTTTCGCAATTAGCTACACAAATGTGAACTAATTTTTTTAATTAGCTGCACAGATGTGAACCAATTAGTTGTACAAACGTAAATCATTTAGCTGTACAAACTTGACCCAATTAGCTGTACAAACTTTAACCAATTAGCTGTACAAACTTTAACCAATTAGCTGTACAAACTTTAACCAATTAGCTGTACAAACTTGAACCAATTAGCTGTACAAACTTGAACCAATTAGCTGTACAAACTTGAACCAATTAGCTGTACAAACTTTAACCAATTAGCTGTACAAACTTGAACCAATTGGCAGCACAAACTAGAACCAATTAGCAGCACAAACGTAAAATATATTTGCCCGAGATAACTGTATGTGCTCCATAAGTGAGTGCACTATTTTTTCCCGCAAGTTACGTTTAGTGAGATTTTTTCCCCAATTAAGTTCTGAAAGTTTTACGAAAACTTGCAAAATTCTTTCAAAATTGTTTAATTCGAGAGTGTTTCAGTTACTGTCTCGAAATACTTATTGGGAGATGCGACTGACTTTCCGGCTGAAAAAGTAGAAATAGCGAAGTCCTTCGCAATTGTTACTCCTTCAGACCAATCTGAAGGCACGAGATACATTGATTAGTGTATTACTTCTCGAGGGCTACTGTGGAAGTCACACTTATATTACTGTTATTTTGAAGCCGGTTTTTATTTATACGGAAACTCAAAGTACCACGTGGTATATTGCAGGGTATCCCATTTGGGATCATTACTTTATAATCTATAATTGTTAAGTATCCAATTGACATTTTGTGATTACTCAAACTCTCCTTCATAGGACTAGGCCGTTTTGGTCAAATTTATCAAACTATTCCAGCTTAAACAGGTGATTTTTTTTTTAATAGCTGTAGCTTTATATACACACTTTTCCGAGTTATGAGGGCGGGTATGATTGGCGCAGTTGGTAAGATCTCTGCTTTCCGATCACAAGGTCCTGAAATCAATCCCGGCTCTGCCGAGTTTTGAATATTTGTGCGACCTCTTTTTCGTTTAAGCTAACTCAGCTTTCCATCCTTCCGGGGTAGGTAAATGAGTACCAGCATCTGCTGGTAGCTAACCTGCGATGGATTAGTGTCCCATCCAGGGGGAGTCAAAGACTCTCATCCGCTTAACACTATAGAAACGGGAGATAAGCGCCCGCTCCATGGGCCACTAGGCTCGTAAAGGATTTGGCTTTATATGCATTTAACATATGGTTTACAAAAAGTCCTTACAATAAAATGGTTTTTGGTTACTTTTTTGGTAAATTACAATAGTCAACTGCTTGACTGATACTAAATTTCTTCAATCGGGACTGAAAAATATTACAACCAAGAAGTGGACTACTGCAACTTCCACCTTGTCTAGCTTTACTAGTGACTAGGAGGTCTCTTTCTTAAATTAGAAATCTGTTTTTTTTTAAGTGAAAAATAAAATGATTTATTAAATAGTAATTTGTATATAGCAAAACAATACTGGTAATTTTGGCCCCTAACTTTCCACAAGGAAAGATACAGAAGTCAAAATGAGATACACTTAATTTGCTTGTTTATCAAGGTTGTAACTTTTCTCATAATACCGCAAACTTTGTCACTAACTATTGATAAAATTATCATGATTTTTTATAATTGTAAATTAGTCTCTGAGGAAGAATGGTAAAATAGCAAACACCAGGAACACAATGCCACCAATTATTGTCACTGAAACACAAAAGGAAAAGATTGTTATTTATAAAATAATTTGGATAGTATGTGCATTTTGATTGGTCTACAATATGCTCTTCACAAACCGTCTTTCTCTTTGTTAACAATGAAAATAATTTTATAAAAGAAGAAAAACATGTTGTCCATGCCTCCATAGCCTGTTGAAAACCTTGGCAAAGTCTATGAGAATTCTCAAGCAGGTGAAAACCCTTGACTGCATCTCGGGTTTTCACTGATCTGCTCTCAAATTCTCTCAAACGTTCACCTCGATTTTCACCAGCTATGAAGACACAGAAAACATGTTTTATTTCTTAAATAATGTATAACTTAAAATGAAAATATACTCTTACTCTGTGTTGATTTGTAATTGCACTGTTTGGGATTTATAGAAAAACTGAAAGCCAATCAGATTGCTGCAAGTTTTCTGTGTGTATAAAATTAATATTAATTTTGTTACAGTGTCCAACCATGTCACAAATTTTGTATTTTGTTAGCATAATTTCATGTATTTTGTACATGGCATGATACTAACTAAGCCAAGTAATGCAGCATATATAATAATTTAATAGTTTTGATGCAACATTGCTAGTTTACTCTTTTTATGGGCCACATTACATGAAATATTTCTCTGAAGCTAAACAAACAATGAGAATAGTGGTTTTTTATTCATCCCTGTATTCAACAAAACTCTAAAAAAGGTCTTTTCATGTTCTAAATTTAGTGACAACTACACACCTGGTTACTGTTTTACTATAATTGTTTATTGCTGTTGTCATCTGCATTGCCTTCCTTGTTGGTTAAGATCCCTATATTATCAATATTTTATTTAAATACACAATTCAGCCTCCAGGCTGCAATGTATTAATTTATTAATAAAAGCTATTCTAAAAGCTACTCTATTAAAGTTTTTATCGTGCAGTCAAAATTGTTGTTACCTGTTCTGACAGATATTTTCTGAGCAATTATTCTTCCACCTATAACAGCCAGTCCTGTACAGAGAGCATGACCAAGAGTACCTCCCAGGGTAACACCAATGACATTCTTATAAAAAGAACACATAAAAGTCAGTCAAAATAATCCTTTAAAAAAACTTGATTTTAATTTCCCTCAAATTAAGTTTATTATTAAAAAGTTATCTTTTGAGATTTTACATTCATTCAACTTATTTCAAAAATACAAAACGAAATTAATTTAGAAAATAATATGACTGGACCTGCAGGTAAATAGATATAGTTATTCAAGACAGGTCATTCATGGGTGTATAAATTCATTATATATCATGAAAACAAGTAATTACTAAAAATCATTCTTGTTTCAGAGTGTGATTATAAACATATTTTACATTTTTCTAAACAATTTTACTATAATAATTAAAACAATATCAAAACAATGATACAGTACATGCTTTTCAATGTGGATTGAAGACCAAATTATTTGTCAATGATCAATTTAAAAGAGTAACATATATTTCTAATGACCCATGTCATAATTTTCTATCAGTGTTAAAAGCTAAGTACTGCAAATACGTTTAATATATGATATCTTCAATTTTAAGAAGATCAAAAAGTATTTCATTCAATTTTTTAAATACGTTTTTTAAATGTTACAGTATTGACTATTTCATTTTATAATTAATTAATGAATAATATTCTACCTCTCTAGCTGCAAGTAGTATTGTCGCAAGTTGAGATCGATCTCCCCATTCTGCTAAAAATGTAAGTGTTAAAGCTTGAAGGAAAATTGGTGACAGTAGACCAAATAAAGGTTTAGCTTTCTTGCCACCACGAATGATTCCAGTCTCTACATCATGAGTTACTTTCTGCTCACTTTCTCTCTATAAAACCAAAAATCAAGTTTAAATTCTTAAGTTATGCAATTTATAAATTTTGTTTTCAGATGAGTGGAATCAGATGGATAGTGTCACTGAAGAACATATATTGTAACAGTTATAAGAATGAGAGATGTCCTATAAACAAAGCTAGCCTTTGTTCATCAGTTGCTTCGAATACTGTCGCAATACTGAATGCTGAGTAACCTCGTGCTTGTGTTGTGACGTGATCTCTTTCTGAAGTCAGAGCCTACTGTTACATCCCTTCTTGTAAAAACAACAAATAAAAGTAGCTGCTATGATCTCTAATGATCTCCAACAACTTTACAAAATGTTGACAGACAAAAAGTAGCTACAGTATGCTAAATAGACTCTCGAACAAATCTAACAAATCCCAAGTTGTTCATTAGCTGACAAGTGTACAGGAATTCTCTTTTCTTAACACCAAACTCTGCTGTGAATCCTATTTTGATGACTAGGCCGTTGTCACCACACTAAGACTTCACATAGTCTTGTAGGTATGCTAGGGGTCAAACAGCCCTGCCCAACCTTGTAGTACCCACTGTAGTTGGCTCACAGTTGCCAATTCAATGTTGTTGGCTCACAGCTACCATTCACTGTTGCTGGCTCACTGTTACCATTCACTGGAGTTGGATCACTGTTGCTATTCACTGTAGTTGGATCACTGCTGCCATTCACTGTACTAAGGTGGATCACTGTTGCCATTCACTGAACGTGGATCACTACTGCCATTCATTTTAGGTGGATCACTGTTACCATTCACTGTAGGTGGATCACTGTTGCCATTCACTGTAGGTGGATCACTGTTACCATTCACTCAGGGTTTTCAAATTGAAAAAAAGTAGCAGGAGGAAATTGTAAAGTAGCCGGAGCACTATCTCATCTCTGATGACGACAGCCTTGTGGAATACAAAAAGTACCCGGCGCAAATGCTTGAAGTAGCCAGTGACTTGCGCCAGGCGCCGGGTAAATTTAAAAACCCTGTCACTGTAAGTGGATCACTGTTGCCTTTCACTGTAAGTGGATCACTGTTGCCATTCACTGTAAGTGGATCACTGTTGCCATTCACTGTATGTGGATCACTGCTGCAATTCATTTTAGGTGGATCACTGTTGCCATTCACTGTAGTTGGATCACTGTTGCCATTCATTTAATGTGGATCACTGTTGCCATTCACTGTAGCTGGATCACTGTCACCATTCATTGTAAGTGGATCACTGTTTGTTGCCATTCACTGTAAGTGGATCACTGTTACCATTCACTGTAGGTGGATCACTGCTACCATTCATTATAGGTGCATCACTGTTGCTATTCATTGTAGGTGGATCACTGCTGCCATTCATTATAAGTGGATCACTGTCACCATTCACTGCAGTTGGGTCACTGTTGCCATTCACTGTAGTTGAATCACGGCTGTATGGGACTGCAAGGCTGGAATCCTTTCTTGTCTTTCGTAAGTGTTTCCAGTTCTGTCTGAATTTTCTCTTGTCTATGTCACGATGAGGTAGAATCCAGGGAAACTTTCGCTTAAACCTGGGATTTCTCCATTTCCTTGCAATTTGGTTGATTTGGTGGAACAAATCGTATTGTATCACCATTTTGCAACTCTTCCAGGTCTCTTGCACCACAATTGTAATAACAGGCCTGTCTAATCTTGTTCTTGCTTATCTCCTGAGCTGCTGTTTCTGCAAGCTCTGGCTTTAAAAGCTTATATGATGTTGGGAGAAGAGCTTTTGATCTCCAGGACGTCAAACATTGGGCTAGTCTTGTTGAGAAGCCTTGTGTGGGATTGTAATGGTAGGCTAGAAGAGCTAAGTAAGGATTGTCACCAGCTTTTTTAGCTTTTTTTATTAGTTCCTTGGTAGACTTAACAACCTGTTCTGCTTTCCTGTTGCTCTGAGGATGTGTTGGCAATGATGTCATATGTTGGAATTTCCACTCCTTGCTGAAGGATATAAACTCTTCTGAGTCAAATTAGCCTCCATTACAAGTCTGATACACAAACATCTGGAATGCCATAGCGAGCAAATTGACTCTTTAATTTTCTGATCACTATTCTTGCTTTGATGTTCTCCAAAACCCTGAATATTAGTCAACTGTCAACTGTAACAAGATAATAACAACTGCCATGTTGAAACAAATCCATGCCAATCTTGGCCTATGGTCCTGGTGGGATATCATGGGATTGCAGTGTCTCCTTGGATCACTTTGCATCACATGTCCGGCACACATCACATCTTCCGATGTAGTCCTTCAAAGCTTTGGACATTACTGGCCAATAGAGACATTCCCTGTCCCTGCAGATGTACCCTTCGACCCCAATATGACCACGATGTATTCTCTCAAGCATGTCATGACATTGTCTCAGGATGGCTGGAATTACTGCTTGACTGTCATGGAAAACAATTCTGCCTCTATAGCTCTAGATATTGCTTCGGAGATGTATCCTTTGCTGAACATGTCTGACAGCTGCATGAGCTTGCCCTTGCGATACCCAGGTTGATATCGTACAACTGAACTTGTAGTAGCATGCACTGTAGATGTCTGGGGGTTTAGGAATTTTTTTGCAATTACCTCTAATGGCTTGTGATCTTGTTTTACTGTCACAAGTTGACTTCATCCAAAATGTTCCATTAAGTTCAAAATTCAACCCTTTTGTAAGTACTTGTATCTCTGACCCAAAGCATATCCTACAGTTAAAAGCACCCCTAGCTGGCAAAGACCCATTCCCCTTGGAAGATCTTTAAACCATGAACAAACTCAGAGCTGACAATGTACAAACTCAGATTAACTGCCTTTTAAAAAACCCACATCGATCAATTCTAGCAGCATTACTTAAATTTTTCCCCCTAGTTGTAACACCAACATACCCTTTGTCTTTATCTTCATTTTAACTTTCACTTAAGACTTGATGTATGTACATATGTGGAGGGAAGAGGGTTTTGTTCGTACTCAATACACCTCCACTGCATATGGCACATAATATACAAACAAAATGGAAGAAAGTTAACATGTGTGCACAATGAGCATTTTTAAATGGATAACAGGACAAGGCTTGCACAGAAAGAGCCAGCAACTAAGACAGGTCACCGAGCTGTGAAAAATAATAATTTATTACAGAATACACACTTAGCCATCTCACCTCTTCTTCCTTCTTCTTTAATTCAGCTTGAACTTCTTCATATTCTTCTTGACCCTCATTGGGGTCCATCTCTAATCCCTCTTTCAGCATCCGCACCCCAAAGAATATGAACAAGGCAGTTGATATGTACAGAGTATACTTTTTAGGTATGATGGTTGTCGCAAAACCAAGAGTGGCGGACAGCACTGTCATTAAGCCAAGGGCAAGCATTGCACCAGAAAAAACTACAACCCTTGAATGCCTCATGGCCATGATGGCTGCAATAAAAAATGTTTTATCTCCCAATTCAGATACAATAATAACTGACAGTGAGGCAATGAATGCATGAACAAATCCAAAACTCAGAGCTGATGATTGAGGTGATGTTGTCTGCATCAGTTTAGAAGTAGAATCTGAATCCTGAAACACAAACAACATCACATTGTTTATGAATTGTATTTATTTTTGGGTAGCACATTTTATTGAGTCTGATTCTTATATAAAAATTATATAAATTTGCAATTCAGGGACACTTAGGTTAACATTGATAGTTATTGTTGACTATGAGATCACAAGAATACATAAAAGATATCTGAACAGACATAACTAGAATGCTCCTGAAAAAAAAATAGCAAAACAGTTACTGTTCATCAGCAGGATACCTAAATTATGTGCAATTCTACAATTGGCTTTGGTTCATTAAATCCTGTAGCAATTGAAGAACAATTCAGGTGGAGCCACCCACTAAGTGAGCACAGTAACTGAATGTTAGTAAAGGAAAACCAACAGGTAAAACAGTAAAAACCAGTATTTGCAGCATACGCAATGCAACAAAAAGCAAAATTCAAAACCAAACAGAGCATGCATCACATAAAATACATAACATTTAAAAGAAAAGGATACTTGTAATGTGACAATAATGTTCCAAACAATTCGCTGACCGCTGACCACCGACCAAGATGGCTGCGCTTTTCTAAGCTCTCAGCTTATCACTTTTGAATCTAGCGAAACCTTGGCTAATTCAACTCGTATCTCGAAATTTACCCTTTAATTGTTGGATAACAAGCCCACGAAGCTGTAGCAGTGGTTTTTATTCTCAGTCATTGTGTTTACGGCAATTTATTCGTCTTCTTGGTGTGTTGTTGCTTGAACACGTGTTACTCGAGTACTCGATCAGTCATGGCTGGCAAGCGTGGCAAATGTACCCAATGTGGAAAGGGCCCACGGAAGCTAGTCAATGGAATTTGCCAGCATGAATGTGTGGGATTAAACAAGAAAGCAAACGAAGAGATTTCTAGGCCACAATCTGGCAAGCAGTGTTGTTCTTGCAAGCAATCCGAAGGCACCGGCCCTAAGCTCAACTGGGCTATTTGTTCGAACCCCAAGTGTGGGAACTGTTTTCATGCTGTTTGTACTGATCTGGGAGAACTTTCCACCAAAGCGCTAGCCGCAGTTTATTGGATTTGTCCTGCTTGCTCGTTAATTTTGAAGCCTGTTTGGGTGAGTAAAGACTCGGAAGCTGCTGTTCCATCTCATTCAAGTGCTCCTTCTCTAGAGCAAATAACCTCTGTAATGGAGAACTTAGTAAAGCAGGTTGTACCGAACCTAGTTGAGGATGCCCTTGCTAAGCATATTCCGAAAGTCCAGCATGTACAAGAATCTAGCACCTTGCGTAGTTTGCAAGAATGTGAACGCCAGAAGAGACGATGTAATATCATTATAAAGGGTGTTGAAGAATCGAACTCTGAGGTTTCTGAAGAACGGCAAAAGCATGATGAGGTCCTGTTTAGTTCTCTTTCTACTAAAATAGGCCTACAAGAGATGCCCATTAAAGTTACGAGACTTGGAAAACTTAACCATGATTTAAATTCACTGCATAACGACCAAGGGTCAAGTTCCCAAAACTGCCGTCCTATGCGTGTTAGCTTCTGTAGAGAAGATCCAGTTGTGCACCTATTAACTGCCAAAAATGTGACACATAATGGGAAGGTTCTCTGGTTTAATAGAGATTTGACCAAGCAAGAAAGGGATCTGGAGTTTCAAGCCAGAAATAAGAGGCGGGAGAGGCGTAAACAGGGCAGTGCTTCAAGTTCTTCTAGTACATCTTTACAAGCCAATAGTGATCAGCAGCGACAGTGACATTTGCCGCATCGTAACCTCAAATTGCTCTATTCAAATGCTGAGTCTTTGTTTAATAAACTTAATGAATTGAGGAGTATTGCGTCTGAAAAGGATGTGGATTTTATTTGTATTACCGAGTCACACTTTACGGATGACTATACTGATGCAGAGCTTGCTATCCCTAATTACAATATTTTCAGGAATGATAGAAATCCAAGTGGAGGATCCTGTGTTTATGCTCATGTACGGCATACTGTCCGTGTGTTCGATGATATCAATACGCGAGACTTTATGGGCTTGACTGTATCTCTCATTAGCGGGGACCTTCACATAGTCTCGCTATACCGTTCACCATCTTCATCTCCTGAAGAGAATGCACTGATGAGGGACCAAATTAGCAAATTACCATCAGCTGACACAGACCAGGTCATTATTCTGGGAGATCTTAACCTGCCTGATGTATGTTGGGTCACTGGCACAGTTAAAGGGCCACATAACACAACCGATAAAAAACTTATCAACCAGAAAGAGTATTTAGATTGCATTGTCAACAATGGCCTCTCCTGGCACATTACAGATCAGGTGACAAGACGAAGGCTTGTGAACTCAGTTCTTCAAGAATCAACTCTGGATCAGATTCTAACATCAAACCCGGATATGGTTAACAATATATCCTTTTCACCTCCTTTGGGGAGAAGTGATCATTTATGCATGGAGGTGGAGCTGAAACTCTATGATAATGTTGATTATGCAAATTCTGTGAAATTTAACTGGTCTGGTTGTGATGATAAAAGAGTGGACCTACTGGGGCAGGAAATGAACTGGTCTTTTTCTATTCAGTCTAGAGACTCTGTGGACTTCCAGTGCAGTGAGTTGGAGGGCAAGATTCTGAGTATCACTGAAAGTTGTGTACCTACATGTATACTGAAAACTACTAAAGATGGAGTACCGCTTAAAAAAGCACCATGGGACTGTACTAAACTTAGGCGTGCAAGAAGAAACAAAGATCAAGCTTGGTATACCTTTGATACTTCTCCAACACATGTTAACCTTATGTGTGCTATGGATGCACAACGGAGATATGAGTCTGTTGAATGGAACTGTAAAGAAAGTTATGAGGCCAAATTGGCTAAGGGCATAAAGCATAATACGAGGAAGTTCTTTGCTTATCTGCGATGCAAGAAAAAGTCTAATCCGTCTGTGTCTAGAGTAATGAAACCCAACGGGGACCTGACTACTTCTCCTAAAGAGACTGCAGAGGTACTGGTTAATTCTTTTGCTTCTGTTTTTACACAAGAGTTTCCCCTTACTGAAGACTGTGTTTTAGATTCTGTGATTTCACAGCAAATTGTATCACTTGAAATTTTTGATGTTGATGTCAAGAGGGAACTCCTTAGTTTAAACATCTCGAAATCTGCTGGTCCTGATGGAATACATCCCAGAATTCTGAGAACTTTAGCTTGTAATGATAACTTTGTCAATGCTGTAGCAAGTTTATTTAGATCTGTAGTGGCAGCTGGGAGATTACCAGAGGTATGGAAACAAGCTATTGTTGTTGCCATACATAAGAAGGGATCATTTCGCGATGCTAATAACTATCGGCCTATTTCCTTGACTTGTGTCCTGTGCAAGGTCTTTGAGAAACTCCTGTGTAAACATTTATATAATCATGTTAAGAAGTATATTAGTCAGTCTCAGCATGGTTTTATGGTGGGGAAGTCCTGCCTCTCTAATTTATTAGAATCCCTAGAGTGTATTATTAACATCTTAGAAAGTGGTGATCCAGTTGATATAATTTATCTGGATTTCCAAAAGGCCTTTGATAAGGTCCCTCATGACAGGCTTCTCCTGAAATTGAGAGCATATGGCATATCTGGTCAGTTTTATGACCTTATTAGAAGTTTTTTGTCAAATAGGAATATGGCTGTGAAAGTCGGGGACCATCTGTCATCATGGGTACCAGTGACTTCAGGGGTGCCTCAAGGCTCTGTCTTGGGTCCCCTGTTGTTCCTGTTATTCATTAATGACATGCCAAATGCTACTAAATTTAAAACATTGCTCTTTGCTGACGATTCAAAGATTATTGGTAATGCAAACTTTCCAAATACTGTCCAATCAGATATTAATAGCTTGATTCAGTGGGCAGATACTTGGCAAATGAGTTTTAACACAACAAAATGTAGTGTAGTGCACATTGGTAAAGGCAATCCAGTAAATAATTATATGATGAATAATATAGATCTTAATAATTCAGATAGCGAGAAAGACCTAGGGGTGACTCTTTCATCTGGAGTATCCCCTTGGGAGAATCACATTAATGATGGAATTGGAAAGGCCAAACGAAATATAGCTTGGTTAATTCGAAATGTACTCTCTCGAAAAGCTGAAATTCTAGTGCCACTTTATAAGGCTTTTGTTAGACCTCACTTGGAATATTGTGTCCAAGTGTGGTCACCCGTTGCTAGGCACGGGAATTG
>JAOBBB020143630.1:0-12601 GCA_025331005.2 Zoanthus gigantus
CAGAGTCAGGCTCAGGATCAGTTGAGTTGCTCACAGAGGCCAACTTCAAACAAGTGTCTGATGAGACAATATGTGGTACTATATTCATTTGCTGGATTATCAAAATAAATCTCAGTGGGTTTAACACTTCATTATATCACTGAAGTTCAAGTCTTTGGTAGCTTCTTTTCTTTACAGCTTTCTCAACACTCTTTTCAGATACTTGGCATTTCCAGTTGTAAGTTTATAGTCAACCGGAATTTCTAGGCCCGTAAAATTATGTTGCTGTTTTTGCGAAGCATAACAAAGTACATTCAGTTGTTGAGTTATGTCTGTAGGCCTTATTTGGGATAAAATCATTCTAGTACCAAGCATTGCTGGACAAAGAGATTTTCAACATTAATGAGTTTTATTTAACCATATTTGCTCACAATACTTGGGCTAATAAGTGAGTACCTACTGTATTGATAGTTTTGTAATCCCTGAAAAATATGAATCTAATTAAGAACCAAAACAGCCTGATTTCTCACTAAACACCCAAAATATAAGAACCAGTTCAGGCTGACCTCCAAAAATGTAGGTTCTTATATGTGGGTGTTTACTGTAATCAGACAAAATGGCATTAACAATTTACAAGACACTTACTGAAAATGGATTTCTTTATGAAAGAAACGCGAGTGTTTCGCTAATAGGGACTATGCCGGACTTTCAAGACCCCATTATATTACTGGTATTGGTTTCATTAGTATAGAATGAAATTGAAAATGTTTGCTTTGCATGAGTTCAAAAGTTAAAATGAATAAAAGAAATAATTTATATTCTTCAAGATAAACAAAATGAGGGTCATTTATGAATGGTTCATTAAATGGTTTAAAAGTAAGAATAAAAACGCAAGTGATTTTTCTACTTTTCAATGAAGACTAAATAAATGATCATTGTCTAGGTTCGTTCAATTCAACATTATAGCAGGGCTGCTTTGAAAGTTGGAAGGGAAATTTTATTTATGTTAAATTGGATGTTGGTTAGAAATGGGTCAAAAAATACAAATACAACTGCCGTATTGCATGAGGTACTTTTATAAAACCTAACACGCAAGAGCGGTCCTTTTTTATATTTAGGAGTTTTGCGAAACCCGCGATATTTTCCCTCGAAAAGAACTCAGAGTTGTCGCCGGTAAAAGTGATGAGTCGTGCAAGGACACTTGTTTTAGCAAAGGTAAGTGACAAAATAATTTTCAAGCACAATTAGGACAAAAAAGAATAAGAAACACATCTTTTTATAGATTCATTAAAAACTAGAATAAAACCGCTTAATATTTTAACAAACATGTTGTTTCAATTTTGCCTTAATAATACGAGCGGATAAGACTGGAAGTTAAGACTGGTTAAAACTTTTCAAACTCTTAAGTTTTTTCGTTGATTTGGGTGAAAGGAAGGTTATGACTTTGAATGAATTGGTCTCAGTAAACCCAAATATTGTATTGATGGGTCCTTAAATCAAACTGTGCAACCGATACTAAGGGGGGAATCCTGCTACCAACGCGGCCTTATCGCCCATTTCAGTGGCTTCAAGTTAACTACTTTGACACACATGATTTAGCCTGCGAACGGGCTCTCTTCGCAGGGTCAAGGGAGAGAGGGATTGGGGCGGGGAGAGAGCGAAGAGAGCATGTTGGTAGGCTAACATGATTTGATGTTTTTCTTTACAGCCGCATCTAACTTTTAAGTATTCCGCCTTTCACAATAATAGAGAGCTTAAGAACCAAGCGTTCTTGTTGTCACGGAGTCCAACCGGAACTAAACTGTCATCAGATGTAGCGAACCTGAACACGTCATGCGGTCGTGGTGGTCGTCACGGAGGCCTACAAGCTGCTTTTTGCCTCCGTGTTGGTCTATAAGAACTGCAAAGGTTTTTTTTATCAAAGGAATGGCTTCATACAAGCACCGAACAAATCCTCAATAAATCTTTGTAAGTAAATAATTTACTTACAATTACTTTAACACTGGCTTTTGCTTCAGGTTCTTGTCGCATGTGTAACCAATCTTACAATTTAAAATTTGTTTACGACTGAACTCTTCAAAGTTAGTTTTCGCGCCTTTTTACCCTGCGTGCGTCCATCGTTGTGATGCGCGCGCTGCTTAAGTAAAAATTTCGCGCCAAAAACGCCGTTCTCGATCCAGTCTACTCAGGGAAAATAGACCTCCATCGTGAAGAAATGTTTCGGTGCTTAAGCTCTCTAATATCAATTGCAAAAGGTTCGGCTTCAAGATTTACCACTTTATTTCTTAGTATATATACACACTTGTTTTTACTAGAGTCCAGTTTATAAGAATCACGAGACTCAATTTTGGAAGTTTTAAGAATTTTTTAAGAATCATATTGAGGCTCAATTACTCGACCCGCACAAAAAGTTCTACTATATACATTTTCGTTTTCATTATTATGGTGCTATATACCCCTTTTTTAAATCTAGTTTTTATGGAAACCATAAACGTGTTTTGATCGAATAAAAGTGACAAAAATTTTAGACTATTCGTCTTTCGTTCTTCTGCATGTAGAACATATTTTTCTTGCATTATAAGGACCTACTTCAACCCCCTCGATTCAGTGAAGTTTGAAATCGAAACCATTTTACATGGACCTCTGGTTTCATTGCTTGAACAAAATGATCACCTGTTTTGAAACTGTTATTTAAGAATTATGTAAGGCTCAAAATGTCACAATTTTAAGAAGCGCGAGGCTTGGGGAAAAAGTTCGATTCTTATATAAAAAAAGTGCGTAACACAGTTGATTACTTTGCTGCCATTCAGTCCTTAAAACTTGTAGTAGCTATCGCTAAGTGCCAACGAGCAAGACAAAAACTTAATAAATATAACTATTTACCTGGCAATCTATTTTCATCATGCAAAAAAATCTCGGTTAAACCAAAAACAAATGCCATTTTCGTTTTCCGAGTTTGAATATGACAAGTTCGATATTTATAGTTTGTAATTCAAAAATACTAAGTTTTTGTTCAAAGTCTTTCAGACTTCACTATAGGCAATTTCTCTATCATGCGCAGTTTGTATATCCTGCTGTTTTGGAGGGCCACAGGTTTTACAAATCTCACGGTTTCCGGGATTATATAAAAGTACTCTTTTCATAGTTTCGAGGTCTTTCTTTAAGCGTGTGCAGTGTTTATTTCCCGTTGTTTTATCAGGGCCACAGGATTCCACGAGATTTGTGAGCCCTGTGGCCCGCCGAAACAGTGGGATATACACACTACGCATGATTGTGCAAGGAGCTTATAGTTTCGAATTCAGAGTAGTCACTTTTTATCAAAATCATTTGTTTCATGCTTGTCTACGCAATAGAAAGCCAGATTTGCCTCTCAGCTATTGGTTAGCTATTCATATTTGTTCTTCGTGACCTTTATCAATTGTTATTTTGTGCACGTGCACAGTATTGCACCGTCAACTGCTAATGACAGCAGAGAAATACTTCTTTAAAAGAAGATTAAAAAACAAATGAAAGTTAAGTCGCAGTGTCTTTCTACCTTAAGGAAGGAGTAAGACCAAAAAAAAAGAACTCATAGGGGGCAGGGAAGGGGTGTAGTTAAAGGTAACTAAAGCACTGGAAAATATTCTTTGTCAAAATGCTAAGACTTGCAATGACTGACCTTACAACGTGAGTGAAGTTTGGGCCGTTTATACAATATTTCGACCGGCCATACCAGTCTTCATCAGGTTTTAATAAGACAATTTCTGTTACAGCTATATATATGTTAAAAACATAACCGACGGAAATTACAGACATTTTAAGATATGAAAAAACGGAAGATAAATAGTGCCAGATAAGATAAAAAATAATAACGATAACAACTTTTAAAATAATTGAATTACTGTTCATTACGTCTGTTAATACCAAAAGGTTCAACGGTTTTTGGATAAAGCGAGCTTCACAAGCTTTCCTTACAGAATCACGTTTAGATTTAAGAAGTTCAAGTGGAATAAGAAGCATTTCTTTGTGGGAGTGATTATTACTAAGAAAGTTCTCAGAAACTGCAGTATGAATATAAGTACCATTAGGGTTAAAAATAGGTCGTCTATATTTATTGAAGCCACGTTGGTAGCAGTTATAACAGATGATGACTGCTAATCACATGACACATCCCGCCTTTTTTGTGTTTTGCTTTAGTAAGCGCCAGGGAGCCACTGAATACCCTGTTTTTTTCAAAAAATTTGCTATTTTGTTCAATACTTCGACCATTTGCGGGTGCCTGAGCTCATCATAACGGTTGTGGAAAGCTTAAACCTTGTCAGTGACGAAGAACTGTTCATCGGCACTGTGAATGAGACAGAAAATGTTGGTTTTGCTTAACCGCTAACAACGATTCTGACCATTCATGGACAAGATGCCCCCAAGCAGGTGTGTCGAGTCTAATCAGGTCACCTTTACAATTTTTGTAAGTCGCATTGAAAGATAAAAACAATCAACTGCAAATTTTGTCAAAATGCAGACCAGCTATATAATACATAAATATTTAATATAAAAGGTATGGAGTAGGTCGCAAGAAAAATATACAAAATTCCCATAATGCAAAATGGCTGCCTGCTAAATTTGCTTGTAAAAACTGTTCTAATTGGCCAGCTTTCAAGATGTTTCGTAAAAATAACTGCAAATCTCAAAAGGTTAAGAGTTTTTGAAAGTACTATTTTCCCAAACGGAGCATTGTGCCAAAGATTTTGAATTCAAAAGAGCTTTGTTTTTAGGTGAATTTTATTTTTTATGAATACATTATAATTTTTAAAAACATGGAATAAAAACTAAACGTTTTGCCAAACTATTTCTATATTGTGCAGAAGTTGAAACTTTGTTTTTTCACTTAAGTACAGTTTTGTTTGCTAAGTTTAGAAATGAACTGGTTTGGGCTGTTAGATTGTAAAATTGTTTGAGCTGAGATGTTTTTTAACTGATAGCATGTTTCGATTAATATATACTACTCAGCTGAAGTGGACTGTCATAAAAAAAATTTCTCACATTGAATGGCTTACCACTCTATATGCCAACTGAGGTGTGAAGTAAATTTCAAGTGCATTTAAAAAAAACAAACCGCTCATTGCTCTCTCAAGAAGTTTCTGCATCCGAGCAATAGAAATATTGGTACAAATGAGAAGATTAGTTCAATTTTTGGTAGCAAGTTTTCAAAAATTCACTTCTCTGCAAGGATTTAAGCTAAGATAAAACCCTCAACTCATAACATTGAATACCATATTAACTTTAGGATGGAAAGACTTATTTTTTCTCAAATGAACTCTAAAAATGCAAACAAATGCCTCCCATTTGGTTGCCTAAACAACAATAAAATAAACAAACATTTTTTTGGCATTCACTATTGATTATGTTTACTGACATGAAATTATATTACCGAAAAACTACAATCTTCCTACAATCATTCTTCAACTTCATATAACTTCAAGGATCAAAACTGATATCGCCCATGCACAGGTTGTTGTTAGTATTTATCTTTTTTGCTTTTCAGGATTCCTGTGTGAGCCGTCTTTTTTCAGCCTGTTAGACACCAAAGATAGTTTTAAAAGGTAACTTTTCATCCTCTTGTGGTTGTATTGAACAAGAAAGGAACTATAAAAATTGATGGTATTGTGCAAACTGCTGGGTATGCATTCGGGTCTTTGTTGTGTCAAAGTCTAGTTGTTTTTATGATAAAATAATTAACGTCAGAAAGGATTATTTAAAGAGAAGGAGAAACTCGGAAAAAAATCCGAGCCCCAGTTGGGATTTGAAACCACAACCCTCCGTGATCTAGTGGGATGCTTTAACCACTGAGCTACTGAACTCTATAGTGAGCATGGGTCCACTTTTTGGGCTTTTTTTTCCGAGTTTTTCCTTACCTTTATATCATTGTATTTATTATTTCATCTTAAAATATACTCACGTAGGAGGTTGGTTGGCCACGTCGAAGATATGCATTAATGTGAAAGCGTGATGCTGTTAGTGAGTTTATGTGCATCAGTCATTACTTGACTGTGTAACCGCGCGATGCGGTCTCAGTCAAGACCCAAAAAATTGACCCATGCTCACCATAGAGTTCCAGTAGCTCAGTGGTTAGAGCATCTGACTAGAACATGGAAGGTTGTGGGTTCAAATCCCATCTGGGGCTCGGATTTTTTCCGAGTTTCTCCTTGTATTTGATATCGTTGAATTCAAGGAGTGAAATGGAAAACTTTGATTTCAAGATGGAGCCTCACAATCAGTATCTTTCTAAACTGTATGTTTTCTTATTAAAGAAAGGACAATGGTGCCTTACAAATAAATGGACTTACAGTAAATAGGACAACTAATTTCCAGCATTTTATTGTTCATTAACATAATTATTTCTTACAGGGTTGGACAAAGGACACTAATTAGTGATTCATGAAAAATGCAAAAGATTTTCTTTCTTGTGAGAACAGAGACTTTCAGTTGTATATCATTTGTATTGTCAAGGAACAATGGTGCAATTGATTGTAACTTTTCAGGCACATTCAATATTATATCTAATTGCATATAAATAACAATCACACAATTAGTATTTTGGCAATGATCCACAAAAAAAATTATTAATATTTTGTTAAAGTAATAATTGCAAAAACACTTGGTGACACAGGTTGCACTACTTTTCCTTAAGCTAAAAAAATAAGTGATTCTGCTTACAATCATTTGGCAATGGAATAGTCGGGTTAGCAGGCAGGCCAAACATTTTTATTTTAAAAACTTATTAATATAGCATTCGATCCAAGTGATTACTGATTCTGCAAGGTATTTTGACTCTAGGCCTCATCAAAATGGAAAATAGTAGTTAAGTTGTTTTTAATGTAACAGAACTTATCTAGATTTATCATAAGAAAACATGGCCAAAATGACACAAAAACCATCTTGCCTTGCTGTATAACTTTCCAACACGGCTTGTATTTCTACGGCTTGAAACTTCAGTGACATAAATTTACAAATTAATTCAAGAAATTTTTTAATTGAAACTTGATCAAGTTTTAGCAAAAAAAAAGTTTTAAGGTAAGGTTATTTGTAAACAGAAGCACACATGTTTTTGAATTAGCCTACTCATAAAAAAATGCTAGTCTTGGTTAAATGACAAAGGTACACTTTACAATTGAATATTACACAATGTCATCTAGTTAGGGATAAGCTGTGTTACACCACACAAAAAATCACATTTATTTTCTATTGCAATGATTTCTCATTCTTGATTACATGGTAAGTTACACTGTAACCATAAGTACGGCATTTTAAAGTTGGCTAATGCCCTGATACAATATTATAAACTTTTCAATATATTTACACATAAAACTTTTATATACCGATAAACAAAAATATTGATGAAAAGCACTTATAGTAGTAAACAAAAAGTCATTGTTTACAAACATTTTATACCAGATTAAAACTATAAAATTAATAGATTAAAGGAACCTGGTCATTAACCCTAACTAAGACAAAATACAGAAATCTTTAAAACCTGCAGTTCTTGCAGCTGTCATATCAACTCAAAAATTGTTATTTGATAGCCTAAAACTTCCTTTTTGATCAATGCATTAACGAAAGCCTAACGTCTTGCACAAATTTGAATCAAGATTATTGAATCACATTAAACTTCCACAACTACAGAGTTAAAAATATTTTATAAGCACACTTTTTGACTAGCACCGAGTATGTTGCTTACAAATCTTTATTACAAGACTGCTTTTCAATTTACTAATGTTTGTTGAGATGTAATGGTCAACTTAAATAGTGAGATGTATATTGTGGTACTTTACTGCTTTCAAAACCAAGTATCATAAAAACTGGTTTATTTCTTAGCCCTCTGTAAAGCAAGTGAAAACTTCTGATGTCTCGTACAAACTTATGTTGAGATTACTTGATCACATTAATCCTCCACATTAAAGATTTTAAAATGTTCAACAAGCACACTGTCTGACTAATATAACACTGGCTTGCTTACAAATCTTTAATACACGACAACTTTTTTCTTATTTGTTAATGTTTGTTTTAAAAGATAAATGGGGAAACTTAAATAATGAGATACATACTGTAGTGTTTTAACTGCTATAAAACCAAAAAACTTGAGTTGTTATCAGCAGTGTTTCATTCACAGAGTTACCAAAACAACATCAGAACAAAACACACAAAGTTTGAATTCTGCTCTTGAGTAAAAAACACAGCCCAATCCTATGTGATATTTATAATGCATTGTTACAAACACACAAAAAAATTCTCGTAACAAACTTTTAAATATAATAAAAGGAATATCAACATACACGGTCAAAATGCAATATAAAATGACATATCACAATAGAGAACAATGTTAGCAGCAGCAGTGGAACTCAGAAATTTATTGAAGCAATAATCACCTTAACTCAAATTTGGGTAACTTTTTGAAATAAGTTTCTGGAACTGAACAAATCAAATTTTAGTATCCTTATGTCAACAAATTGTTTTATTACTGGCTTGTGAAAACTTGAAATATGTCAAAATATACAAATGAAAAAAAAAACAACAAAACGTAAGGATGCAGAAACAATATACACACCTTTTTAAATTCAGCCGGTTGCGTGTTTGATCATGTTTAGTTCAAAGAAATATTTCTATTTTACAAAAATTAAATTCTATATTTTCAACTTTATTCTAACTAAGCCTTTGCTTTTCTTGTTGTACTCAGTATTTTAAGTGAGCAATGAGATTTAAGAAAGACTAAGGTATAGGCGAACAAACTCGCAATTAAAATTTAAAAATTATCTTAAATTCTTTAAACTTTAAAATTTTGCATGTCGACAAAACCTAAACAATTATATTTCCTGCATCAACTTCTTTTTACATTGAAAGATATTACAAACACGCAATTTTCGCATAAACATGAACGCGGTTGGGGACTTTATCAGAACTTTTGCTTTTTTGTTAGATTTTCCAACTACTACTGCTGCAGTTGATTCATCGCCTTCTTATGAAAAACGTACAATCGATTCACAAGGAAAGAACTCCAAGAAAAAGCCATTCTAATGTTAGTTTTGAAAATCGAAATTTAGGAAGTATTTTGTATTTGGAAAGAACATGAACTAAAATTAAAAAAGTACTATATTTTATGTACAAAGTCGAAACAGGGAACAAAACTTGGCAACAATGTGGATAAAACAATGCAATCGTTGAGGTGGAAACTAATGGTAATTCACAAGCTTGACAATAAAGCGAATGAGGGCCGCAAAGGCATTTGAAACAATTGTGTAGCCATTAATAACAAGACTATTGTAGTGTGTGGGAAAACTACGGACTTCAATAGCTTCTACCAAAACTATCAACCACTGAAGCAGTCTTGTTTTACCCTTTAAATGTAAACGAAAAAGCATGACCCAAACTTACAATAAATAACAAATCTATTACGTTTTATTTTAGCTAGTAGCGAGTCATGTACTTAGCTGTGAGACAAACAATTGTCTGTGTCATCAACGCCATGTGCTTGAGATATTAGCGAGTTATATTCGTTTCTATCCTCCTCCATTAGAACAGATATCTTTTTATATACGGCAGCCAAGCTCTGCTTTAATTTCGATGCTATGTTGCTGCTCTCGTTCAGGTTCTTGTGAAGGTTTTTGATCCACGCTGTTCAACTGTAGCGTCCCATGGGCGCTGGAAGTTTGAGCGTCATGAACTAAACTTTGGTTCGGGGTATCGCTTGCAGTAGCAAGCGCACTGTTAGCGTTCACAAAATTACCGTTAGTCACTGCAGGGACAATAGTTACAGTATTTGTTGCGGCTAAATTGCCGTCCGTCGCTTTTTCAGTTGCTAATGGGTCGCTGATATTTTCACTGCCGCTAACAACAGCGACCGCGTTGCTGTTAGCAATAGAACTAGAAATAAGAGGCGCAGCTACGGTAGCAAATTGTGTTACAGGTATAGCATAACTCGGAGCAGCCACAGTCGAAGCTGGTGTAGACCTCACAGTTTGAACGGGTACGTTTTGAGGTTGAATAACAGCCGTAGATCCGGCCCCGCTAGTAGCAGTAACAAAAGTTGGACGTAAAATCATGCTTCCACCTTGCATATGTGTTGTAGCTACATACTGCAAACCGCCAATTGAAGTATAAGTTACAGCGCCTGGAACGGTTACCGCTTGGCCTGGTGGAAATGCCTGTATAGCAGTTTGTGGAGCTATAACCGTCGTGGCAAAAGTTGTGTTTGGGGCCGCAATTGTTGTGGCACCATTCACAGCCATCGGTTGAGTTTTAAAGGCGTCCTGATGGGTCGGCCAGCCCGCGACCATCCGTGGCTGGGCATAAGGACGTTTGAGCGATTTTTGTCGTCTTCGAGGCCTGTATTTATAGTCGGGATGTTCCTCCTTGTGTTCTTTATCCAGCCTTGCAGCTTCGTCGACGTATGGTTGTTTTTCTGCAGCGGAAAGCATTCGCCACAGTTTGCCCAACATTTTGCTTAGCTCGGCGTTGTGAACATGGGGATATTGTTCTGCCAGCTTTCTTCTCGCGCTCTGGGCCCAAACCATGAACGAGTTCATGGGTCTTTTGACGTGATCTTTTTTCGGAAGCTGGACTTCAGCATATGGTCCAGGCATGATCTGTGTTTTCACAGGCACACCACTTACTGTAAAACTGCCGTCAATTTGCGGACAATCTGAATTTACTATACTATTGACTGTCACACTAGCGGTCAAACTAGTTGGGTCGGTAATACTTGAGTTTGGAACACTCGAGTCGCTTACAGCGTGTACTGGCGCTGCTGTTTTCCAGTTGAAGTTCTGGTCACTAGTTTTTGCTTGCTCAATCTTTTCGATCTTCACTTCTCCGGATTTCTCAGGGCATTCCATAGCCCCCGATTCCTCCTTTACAACAGTAGCCATGTTTGTTGCAGACAATCCACAACCAAAGACAAGACTAAGGCTGTGACATCTTTGAGATCACGTGATAATCCTGACACGTGATGTGAAAGGAAGCGTGCGGCAAGGAAAACGAAAGAAACAGCTCGAATTGCACTAACAGAAATTTCTTAAAGCGCGGCAAAATCCGTTGCAGAAGAGACTTTTGCTTTTCGGTGATCACAGATAACACAAAAGAACACTTGAAACCAAGCCGACTCGACTTTTAAACAATACCAAATGAGACAATGAATTTTCATGTGTGTGCAGTATTGTTATTGAAAGAGCCAATAATATTCGTGGAATTATAAGCATGTGTGGGCGACGGATTGTTGACAATAGCTGGCTTGATTAAAGGAAACAGCCAACAAAAGGAACAAATGCTTCTCTGCGAGGTATTGTTTCCGCCAGACACACAAATGCAGATCATTTTATCAACATTATTGAAGGTCGTACGAGGCGCAATAATGGTTTTTAAGTTCAAACAAAAAGCTATTGTACTCATTCCCATTTTGATTGGCGAGCGGCAAACAAAGACACAAAATTAAGTCAACAGCTGAATGAATTCACATCTTCTTTTGTTCGCCGAGAACGTTCGTTATTAATTTTACCGCCTTTGTTCAGACATTTTTTCAAAGAAAATCACGAAATACAGATCTGGAAATTGTTTAGTACACATCTCCATTGAATTTAGTGCTCTTGTTTTTTTTTACAGGAGACTCGAATCTTCGCGCTTTTCTTTGACAAAATTATAATTTTAGTACAGCTCCAAAACAGCTGCTTTTTATATGCTCTATTGACAGACACAAAATTAAAATTTCGAGTTCTTGCCGGCTTGCCCGTATGAGAGACCATAAAATTACTTCTCATATTTTTTCGATTTTCTGTCTCTAAAAACAATGAAATTTCGGAACGTATAAGTTGTGAAAAATACAGTGAAATAAATATTCTTTGGTTGGCAATATTCCATTGCCGTAGACCGGAGGTGTTGGAAATCATGCAGGGCACAGCTTCAAGGCGCCCATCAATTTTTTAATGACATTTAATGAATGAGAGTAGGTTGATAAAGAATTGAGGTGGACTGGGATACAAATGTCGACTGAAAGTGACTGAGGTGATAACTATTATTTACATCGCTTTCTGTCTTTTCGAGTAATATTATTTAAGTACCTCTAGCTCTTTTTTCTTTTTGAAAATATCACAGTTGCTTCGCGGCCTGAAGAGAGCGAAGATAGAAAAAGCTGTCGTCGATTCGGCCAGAGAGCGTCGCTCGATATTAAAAGCAAACTGTATTCATAGTTATATACCAACGAAAACTCATAACATTTTTCTCTACAGAAATTTTTGTGAGCTTTTCTGTTTAGTTTATTCAAAAAATAGTAAAACAATTTAAAGTGACATAAATAATGCGATCAAACACGATTACGTATGCGCAGTGGCTGTAGAAGTACAACCTGCTTCACAAGTTTTTGAGTTGATCTGCATGCATGCTACCCTGCTTGGCAGAGGCTTTTTCCCCCCTCTAAAGAGAAGAAAAAGAAACCTCTGCACGGATCTGCTAGATGCCGGACGAATAAATTAACTCAAAACTGGTTTAAAACCCGTTATAACCAGTTTGAATTTTAGCACATCTCGTAATGTAGAACAACCGCTGGGTTGTTATGAGCCATCTACTCTTATCCGCTGACAGAATTTGAGCCTTCGTTCGC
>JAOBBB020143726.1:0-12599 GCA_025331005.2 Zoanthus gigantus
AATAGAATTATATTTTTAGATTATTAGGTAATTTACTATATTGTAGTTAGGAATTCTGTATTTTTTACCTTTTTTTACATGTAATTACCACAAGAAATTCAGCGTATAGCTGCTAGTTGTGTTTTTAAATAAACGAGTATTATTATTAATATAGATAGGAACCTACGAACGCTCTGATTGGTCAAAACCCATGTTTTAGCAGAGTATAAAACATCGAAAAAAGCGTGTTTTATTGTTTTTCACTATTTTATAAATCTATATTATAAAGCAGATGAAGAAGCTTAAGCCGTGTATTAGACTGTGATAAAACACTTCGGGTATATATTTGGGAACACTCGAGAAATGTAGCAAACGCTCGCCTACGGATCGTGTTTTATCACAATCTAATACATGGCTTAAGCTTCTTTATTTGTTAAATAACAAAGTAATTATCCACATATTGCTCTAACCTTCACACGGCTGTGTATTACAGTACTGTGTTTCAACCTCAGAACCAAGCCCCTGGTCGATGCACGTTTTCCCTCCATTTGCAGGAATGGGGTTGGTACACGTACGATTGCGCGTGCGCGTCCCTCCGCCACAAGTTGCCGTACATTCTTTCCATGAACTCCACGCTGAATAACCGCCGTCCACTGTAAAGTCACCGGACATAAGAAGTACATTAGAGAAAACTCTAAACCTTTTACAAAGTTTTTAAAGTCAAATCAGGTTTTTAACTGAAAAGGTCGCGATGGCTTTTAGTTTAATTCTAGTTTAAAAAGCAAATTTCGAAACTCAAGTTGAAATCATTATTTCCTCTTTCAAATCTTTCTGTCGACTATTTATGTTTCACTCTCACACTGACAGTCAAAGAAGGATTTTACTGATCATAAATATACCAAACATAAACATTATGCATTTGTTTATAAGTAAAACGTTTTTAAATTCCAAATTCAAGTAAGATAAAATATTAATTTCCTACATATCCTCCGTCTACAGCCAGAGTTCGACAGAGGCAAAGCCAAGTTTGGCAACACGTACTACATAACTTATTTATTTTTACATCCCAGTAGCTGCAAACGACAGAAGTTCTTGGATCCCTTTCTTGGATTTGAATATTGAAAGCCGACGCAAAGACATTACTTGTGCCGAAGAGTCAAACTTTATGATCTTGTCAACGGAATAGATTACCTTAATACTCGTGTAAGAAACTCTTTAGAAGCGAGTGTAGTTATTACCTGTCACGCCTGGGCAAGGGTCTGCGTTACAACTTTTAGTTTCAAGGTCGCCACCGACAACAGAGCAGTCACTTCCCCCGTTAAGCGGCTCTGGATTAGTACATTCTCTGGTTCTTAATTGAGATCCTCCGCCACACGTAACAGGGCAAGGAGACCACTCCGACCAACGAGTGTAACTGCCAGCAACTAGAAACGAGAGTCAGAAAGAACAAAGTGTTCAAGAGTTAAGAACATCCACGTCAATTAAGCTACTAGTCCCGAATAGAAATATATTTGAAAAACTCAAGAGCTCCTGGCCTATATTTATCGACCTATTTCAAGAATTTGGCATATTTTCAAGGGATGAGCCCGCAAGCCACAATTTTTGTCGTTGCCACCAAATCGTAGCAGCAACTAAATTTTGGCATTATGGTTACAAGCTTCATTTTATCTAAGTAAAACTGCTTAGTCATTCTTTTGTAATAATCAAATAGAAGAAAAAAATTTATGACAACTACTAAATAAATATACCTTTAAGAGGACACATATCGTCTTCTCCTGAACTTGGAACTGCAAGAACAAAGCATTTGTTCGAATAAGAATACCAAAGAATAGAATTATTCATAGTATATACTTGGTAAAACTGAATACAAAAAATATACTCTCATTTTCTGGAGAACTTAAACATCCAAATCAGCCACGTGATTAGAACTTCTGATGGTCCTACCTTTAATAGCTGACGGAGCCTCCTTCATCCAATACCACACAACACTGGGTGTTTCCATCTGTCCAGCAATCCATTTAGCTGATACTTTGCTGACGAGAGTACCGTAACTATCAGCTCCAGTTACATCTGAGGTGGTTAGAATAGCCTTTGTATCTTTCGGCGGTAAATACGGCACAACTTTTCCCAGGGATGTGGGACCGTAACTCCAGTTACCATACTTCTTGACTTCAGTAACGTCAGTTTGCGAATTTGAAGAGCTCACGAAGCTATTAGAGAAATAGTTTTCTTTTAGTATGAAAGATCATTATGATCATGAACTCGAGGCTAACCTTTCCTACCATTATCGCCATTCATACAGGGCAGGAATATATGAAGACCTGGTGAAATCTATCTTGTTTGCAATCATCAGATGGAGAACTCTATCGACTCTAACAATTTCTGCATGTTTGCTTTTGATTTGCACAGAGCTTATCCGCCGTATTTTTCTTTCATTTAGGCACATACATCAAGGACTGTGCTGTCGGTGCTCATGTGATCTAGCCGAGGATGCTAGCCCATCAGGTGTACGCCCTAGCGTTCTACAACACCTGAAACAACTGTCTGTGCTTATAAGATTTAGTCGAAAGAGCTAGCCCATTAGGGGTGAGCCCTGGAGTTTAACAACACTTGAAACAACTGTCCATGCTTATATGATCCAGCCGTGGATGCTAGTCTGTCAGGGGTAGACCCTGGCTTATTACTTCTGCCAAAACCTTTGACTGTCTTGATAAGACTTCAAAAGTTGATACAACCAGCCTGACGTTTTACTTCAAGTTCACTATTATTTATGGTGAATATTACAATTATTACGTCATTGCCATTACTTTACAAATCATTATCATCAATATAATCTTTGTTATCACTGTTTCGCAATTTTAACAATCTATTTTTATCTCTTATCTTTACTTTCAATCAACTCTTCCAACAATCAACATATTCTCTATGCGTAAACATTTCTACCTGTAACTTTGTGGAGCACTCCATATTCCACCGTATGCACCTCTTTCTGATGCCTCCAGTTTGTACAAGAATGGGCCCACAGATATAGATTTGATTGTATCACCGTCTTGTAGCACTGAATAATCTTTTGTAATTGAAGGTTCATCCTCGTTTCGTTTCTTAATATTCTCACTGTTCCATCCTTTCTTAGATGCACTAGTTACCAGTAATGTCCAACCACCTCCATCGTGACTCATATCGCAGAAAACTTTAAGTTGTTTTGCCATGTGTTCATCCTGTAGATAAATTGTGTATACTCCATCTCGCCTGCGGTGACAGCGTTGGTAGAACTCACGACACGATCGGATCGGAACTAGATTGTAACGTGAACAAAACAAAACAAGTTATACCAAAGAGATGGAACAGAAACCCAAAAATGTGATCAGTTAATTTTAACTATTCGTCACGTTGGCTGCAGCATAATACTGGCCAAGTTTAATGCAAGTTATTGACAGCTTTGTTAACATTTGCCTCACCATATGTAGCAGAATTGCAGAGATGGTACGAGCTCTACCAAGACTTAGGTCCGGGTTGCAACTACAGCTCTGCCGCGATTTGAACTTCTGTTATCTTCTTTTTCACTACAATTGACGTAACTTAAAGTTCAGTACCTGCGTGTAGTGGATACTTACCCGCGATGAATTAGTGTTCTTACCAGCGGACGAGAAAAGCTTTTATCCGCTTAAAATTACTGGAGATAAGATTTTGCAACGACGAGCTATGTGGCTCATCGTGAACAGTTACATATTATTCTTGAAGAATTATGTGAGATATATGTTTGCATTATTCAGGACTATAAAGGCACTAGTAATTACACATTCGACAATACTTGCTTCCTTTTCAGAAGCTATACTTGACTTACTCTTTGGTGCTGGACAGTTTTGCATGTTACATTCCTTCGTCTCCACTGGGGAACCAAAACGAACACAACGTCGACCTCCAAACATTGGAATGGGTTGTGTGCACGTGCGTGATCTAGATGATATGCCACCGCCACACGTAACAGAACATTCTGTCCATTTACTCCAAGATGAATAACCACCATCAACTAGATTACGAACAACGAATGAAGCTAGTTAGCAATAACAATTACCAGACGGTCATATTACAGGGGCATTCGTATTTCCGGGTCAGGACCACATTTCATAACAGACCTGTTTCAAATAATTTGTTTTCAAGCGACTGTTATCAAGCATTTACAGCACATTCAATAAATAAAACTTACTTTAACTGAAACCATTTTAACAAGAGCTACTGGAGGGGAATTCAGTTCTAAGATTCCAGGAATATTGTCCAGGGTTTCAATGCAGTGTAAAGCTCTGACACAGGGCTAACGATCGAAACATCAGTTTTGTGCTTTTCCTACGGCTATGATCAAACGTTTTTACCTAGAGTTGATTAAAACATATTTATATATTTCCATTTTTTTTTTGAAACCATTATTATTAACAGATGATCCGAGCTTAGGTGCAGCAGTTGGAAAAGATGTAATTGGAGAAACAAAACTCCAATTTTGAACCCAAGTATTCGAAGTCCGTAAAAATAAGCAGTTTTTAAGATAATTATTGCATTCTGAGCATTGTGTTTTGACTTTGAGTCCATAAATGGTTTTCCCTACAAGCGATATTCTAATTAGACGACACTGTCAGCCAATGGCCACTCTCTAAACATTCAAAAGTAGTTTTCCACAAGAAACATCCAACATTTTACCACACAGCTTTTGGCGAGAGACAATCGCTTTTTGAGGTATAATTAAGGGATGTCATCTCTGACACGCGTATTCAAGACCTACCTGGGCACATATTGGTGTTGCAAGTCCTGGTGCTGTTCACTTGTTCTCCATTTACCACTGACATCATCCACTGCACACCTCCACCACAGGTCTTGGAACATTGTGACCATGTACCAGATAAATCATTCCCTAAATCACGACGCAAACGGTTTATGTCATTGCTATTTAAGTCCGTAATGAAAAGAGGCACATGGGGCCTAACGCAATATCAAAGGTTATGTCTGTCACAATGCAGCCGTTATACCAAGGAAGTACATGGGGACTAACGCAATGTCAAGGGTTATATCTGTTACGATGTAGCCGTAATGCCAAGGAAGCACATGGAGATTAGCACAATACAATATCAAAGGTTATGGCTGTCTCTGAGTAATGTCATAATGTCAAGGCAGTGCTTTCAGTAATTTTTGAAGTAGGTGGCTAGATGATGAAAGTAGGCGGCTATATATTTTTTCCAACGCCTTAGGGAGGTTTAAGATTTTGGGGATTCTGAGATGGATTTTCCAGCATTTTGTGATGCTTTAGGGGGTTGAGATTTTGGGACTCTTGAGACGCATTTTCCAGCCTTTTTGCAAGAAAAACAACATTCTCATAACTGCTAGATTCTTAAGAAGCAGGCATTTTGTCCCTTGGATTTACAGTTAAAATGTATCAGAGCCGTGCGTGAAGAGACCATTTTTAAATTAAGTAAAATGGTACAAGAAGTAAAGCTTCCCTTTTGAGTTTATTTGCCAATTGCAAGGATGTTTTAAAAAAATACTTTGGGACAATTCACTTATCTGTGAAAGTTAAAAATGAATGTACAAACAAATGAAATTCTCAGGCAGGAAGGGCTGACGCTCAGTAGGCGGCGATAAATCGCCGGTAGCCGCCTTCTAATGAAACCACTGCAAGGTAACACATGAAACATAAAAAATCAAAATTTAAAAGATTTAACAAATATACTGTCTATGCAAGAAAAACGAAACACACACTTTGTTTGTACCAACAAAAATATGATACAATTACAGCTCTAAATTTGTAAAGTAGGAAATTAAGATGAAAAAAGTATTGGCTCGCTACAGTAACTAAATCGATGGGCTGGACAAAGTCGATAAAGAAGTTCAAAATTGTTCTTTGATGAGAACTAGGGAAACGATGACTTAGGTAAACAGAAAAACAACGGTGGTTTAAATAAATAATGTCTAGCTATCATGGGACACAATGGTCTTGCCACAATTCCCAAATGTTACAGCTCGAATGGCGTTTTGGCAAACAAACTGGCGCCACCGAATGAAAACAACTAGTGCAAAGTTCTACTTTGCGCAGATTTTTTGTTGTTTTCGAAGTACATTTAATTTTATCTAATTCTGTTGTTTGACTAAACGTGTTGGTTGATTGCTAGGCAACATTAGAAAGAAACCAACAACTTACATTAATTTAATTTTGACTGAGATGTTCTCCAAGTAACTTGGAAACAAGTGTACGGCATTGTATGAGAGCTCACTGCAACGTATTACAAAAGGTACTTACCAGGGCATACACCTAAAAAGCAAGCTTTGGAGTCACTAGGTTCTCCCAGTGTGGTGCAATCTGCCCCACCATTAGACGGAACTGGATTGCTGCATTCACGTGTTCGGTACTGCAACCCGTTACCACACGTTTTGCTACAAGTAGTCCAATCAGTCCACTGGGAATAACCTCCATTCACTGTGCACCAAAAACCGGCAAGAAAAACGTAAACGGTGAGAATCGATGCCACAGTAGAAATGTTTCTGTTTTCAACTAGTGCATATTACGCTAATAGAGTGGTAAAGTGTGACGTCACAAAAATTAAAATTTGTGAACTAATGAGATTTGTTGAGATCGTCAGAGAGATCAAGACTAAAAATGTATCCTTGCCAAGAATCTTCATGTTAGTGCAAATTGTAGGCGAGATATTACCCCAGTTATGCTCTAATGACTCCATACAAATCCTTCTAAAAATGGCTTGGTTCATAACGTTAGGAACCGAGCCAATTTTAGAAGGATTTGTATGAGATCATCAGAGCATAACCACAGCAATATCTCATCAATGATTGATGGCTAAATGCTAAACTTTGGCATGGAGGCATGTTTCATCTTGTTCTTTCTGAATGTTACAACCAAATTAGTGATTTCGCAAATCAAGTTTTTGTGACATCATCACTTTAGTACTCTATTGCGGACAGGCTTATACGAGAGCTAGTAAACAAAGATGATATGCAGTTTGGGTTTATGCGTGGTCGTAATACCTACCACCGATGTTAATCGTATTATGTCGAGGCAAATGCAGGAGACGTTATGGCAGAGGAGAAAAACTATGTTTCGCATTTGTTGATTCGGAGAAGGCTTTTGAAAAGGTCCCTCGGGAAGTTGTATGGTGGGCAATGTCACAATAGTAGCTGAGCAGAGACTGTGTATGAGTCACGTGGCGGTTCGGGTGCACGTTGTTGAGTTGTTCCGCCATCTTGGTAGTCGCTGAGGCATTGTAAGGGTAGCACAATCTATGTACCATAATGTGCAAACTCGTATACAAGTAAATGGTGAGTTTAGTGTTGTGTTTAAGGTGAATGGCAGAATTCTATTTGAAAATTCACTGTATGTGCCTATCCAAGGTCTTCGTTTCCCCACTTTTCTTTTTCTTGGCTAGTACTGCCAGATGTTTCCGATCCCGCAGTTACTTTTTCTTCTTGCAGCTTCGAAGCAGAGTCAGAAAAACAAAAAAGCTTTTTATAAAAATGGCGAGTTGGCAAGCAATTAAAGTACCAATGGTTTACTCCATCCGATCTCATAAAATCGTTATATTCACCAGAAGCAGTTTTTCTCTTTCTCTCTCTCGTACATTTTTGCTCATTTTTAAGGCTTACAAGCACAACAACATGCACTCGGTTCATAAACCTGGGTTTTAGCAAGATTTTTTGACTAGTAACTTTCACTTCCGGTCGTTTTTGTTTTAAATTTACTGGGAGGGTCACGTGTTTTTGTGCGCATCTTTGTGTGGAGGGCCACGACTTATTTTGTAAACAAAAATATCAAGATCCCCGGCCTACCCCCCTAAAAAAACGGACATTCACTAAAATGCAATGGTCAAGATTGCATAATTATCAACAGTTTGTTCGCAATAATCCTATTTTATTGGTCTCTCCGCAGCCGTCTTAATGTCAGTCTCAGGATCTCCGTTCTCTTCCCATTTGGTTCTCCGCCACAAGAGAGAGCGGGAGATCCTGCGATCGAAACTAACAGCGGCTGCAAAGGAGACTATACTTAATCTGTTTCATTTATGTATTTGTTTCAGTTGGGTGTACACTGTATCTCCTGCTTTATTAAATCTTCAAACTTCTACTTCAACCAGTATTGTGTTGGGGTTTAGAGACAGAAAACAAATCCTACGAAAACTATCTTATCACTATTTTAATAAATATGTTCTTTTTTGTTAAAAGAATTTCAAAGCTTATGTCATATTCACTACAGGTGACCCATCCCCGCCATGGCCGGAGGGATTGTATGGCTTACCTATGGTTAGATCCTCTCTTTGTCCGTCCTCTGAAGGTTTTACTTGGGCCACGGGTTCCCGATTTCATAACACTCCCGTCGCAAGCGAGTCATCGTCAACATTTCATCTTGCATCCATCGTGAACAATGACGGGGTAGATCAGCGTTTTTGCATAAAGAAGGTGGACGCTAATGACACATTGCGGCCTTCGTGGCCAAGAGGAAGATACTGCATATACAAAAAAGGACCCTCATGCCCATATGGGCTTTCCGAGGGTTGGGTTTCTTGGGACGATAATAACAAATCAAACAATAATTCTCAAGGCGGCTCCGTACCAAGCGGGACCTTCGACCAGAATACAAAAATATTTTTCTGCTGTCAAACAGTTGGGAATGTATTTGAGGTAATATTTCTTCCTGTCGATAAACCATTTTACCTTATTGCTTTTAAATCTTTGTTTTTACCAAACAATGCGACTTGTCAGGAGGTGCATGGAACCATAGCAACTATTGAGTATATTAAGTTTGGAACCCAGAAGAGCAGTGCAGCAAGAGTTGGAGGGCGGTTTCCTTTCGGAGCTGACGAAGAACCTCAATATATTTACTATTGTTACTATTCAAGTAAGTTGATAATACGAACAGGTCCATCTTTTATCCCAAACAACTGTTTATTTCAATCAAAAAATTTCTCTTCCCCCAACTATTTATTCACTCATCCATCCATCTATTCTTCCATCCATCCATCTATCAGTCCGACAAGTTTTCAACCAACTATCCACTACTGCATTCATTCATCCACTTATTCAACAAGTTTACATCAAGCTATTTATCTACCCATCAACCCATCCGCTTTTCCATTCATCTATCCACCCATCCATCCTTCCATCCATCCACTCAAAGCTAGTTAAAGAATATATCAAGCCATTGTAAATAACTATATGTATGTATTTATATTTTTAATATCATGTTTCATTTATTTGTAATATATTGACTAATTATTGTAAATTTTTTTTCTCGGCTTTTTGGTAGACCAGGTTTTTATATGTAAATATCATATATTTAAATTTGAAAAAATTACCTGTCCATTCAGTTTCCCTCCATCCATTCAGCCATCCACCTATCTTTCCAACTTCCTTCCATCAACTAATCCAATTATGAATCGTCCTATCCATTGTCCCATCCAATCTTCAATCTAACCAGTTTTCATCCAACTATCCACTGTTGCATCCGCTCATTCACTTATTCAACAATTTTCCATCAAACTATTCATCCACCCATCGTCCATCCACTCTTCCATTTATCTATCCACCCATTCATCTATCCACCCATTCGTCCAGTTTCTGTCCATCCATCCATTCGTCCATCTATCTATCCTTCAAGTTTTTATCCCTCCATTCGTCCATCCATCTTTCCAGTTTCCATCTATCCCTTCGTCCATCCACCTTTCCTTCCAGTTTCCATCTACCATTCGTCCATCTACTTATCCTTCCAGTTTCCATCCATCCATTCGTTTATCCACCTATCTATTCAGTTTACATCCGTCCATCCACCTATCCTTCCATTTTCCATCCATCCATCCCAGAAACATGCGAAAACCGTGCTGAATTTAACTACTAATGGATAAGAAAGGCCTGATTACAATATATGGCCTGAAAGATACTCAGTGATAAAAGAAGGTCTAATTTGTACTAGCAACTTAGCAAAAACGTTCCTTCACAATTACGTAAATTATACCGCACATTATATTAGCTACAAAGATAATTTCATAACGTCAAAACTTTTAGACATACATTTATTTTTACTAAATGGTCATAGGATGCCTTTGTTTTTCTACTTGGATTGCATTTTACTTAACTCAACAAAACAGTTTAAATATCTTTGATGCTTTACACAGAATGTAAGCGGCGATTGACAAACATTCAAGGTTTCTTTAGTACGCCCAATTACCCAGCAAGCTACAGGAATAATCTGGATTGTACCTGGTCGATCGCTGTACCAACCGGCAAGATAGCTGTGCTGCAGTTTGACGTCTTTGAACTGGAAAGAACATCTGAATGTGTAACGACGGACTGTCCATGTGATTACATTGACATAACTGAGTATTTCGCTAACGGCCTGCCAGCATTTAGAGGCCGCTACTGCATGGGAGTGAACAACACTCCACCGGTTATCCGTTCTAGGGCGGATAATCTCACTGTGTTGTTTCATTCCGATACAAGTAGAGCAGGGACTGGGTTCAAAGCAAGTTATTATATGACAGGTTGGTGAGAGATTTTGTGAAAACTTTTCATTATTACCCAAATTTGGTACGCATGGTTGGTGCAGTATGCAAGATCTCTGTTTTGCAACAAGATCCCCAGTTCAATCCTCAGCTCTGTCGAGATTTGAACATTTACAAGTGCGACCTTCTTTTCCACCTTAGCTAACTCAGCTTTCCATCCTTCCGAGGTTGGTAAATGAGTATCAGCTTTTGCTGGGAGCAAACCTGCGATGGATTAGTGTCCCGTCCAGGAGGAGTCAAAGATTCTCATCCGCGCGCGTAACACTGCAGAAACAGAAGAGAAGCGCGGGCTTCAAGGTCCACATGGCTCGTAAAGGATTGAGCTTTTCGAGAAAATTTTCATATCTAAAACACTGAATTTCAGAAACCAGAAACCATGGACCCTATGCAAAAATGGCGGCGATTTTAATATTCTTTTGTCTACATTCAAATTAGGCCAGAATAGCTGACCATGCATATGGCTGCTAACATTCAGGCTCGTTAGTCTGTCGGAATACTGCGTGTGCATTTTATAAATATTTGGCGTAGATTGTGCTGGACTTTTCTCTGGTAAAGGTTGGTCCCGTGTTCGATTCCCAGCTCGGCCATGATTTGAACATTTGTGTGATCTTCTTCTTCGCCAAAGCTGACTTAGCTTTGCATCCTTCTGAGGTCGATAAATGCATGAGTACCAATTCTACTGGGAACTAACCTACACGATGGGTTAGTGGGAATCAAAAGCTCTCATCCGTTTATTAAGTGGGGACTGGCTTTAATGAACCACTAGGTTTGAAAAAGGATTTAGCTTTGGATTTTTATTAAACATCTTGAACTTTAAAAAATCCTCCTTTTTGTGTTTGTTTTGACATATTTTTTTATGATTTGAGCTACAGAGGCGAGTACAACTACGCAACCAGTCACGAAATCTACCAGAACTGAGTCACGCACAACAAGTGAGTAGAAAGATCCATTGATTACGCATGTTTGTTCAATTAGGTAGCACTACGGGTGAAGTGCTCAATGCAAGAGACACTTCAATTCTGTGCAACTAAAAGATTAGATAAAAACATTCCAGTGCCAATGGCTATTCGTTTTGTTGTTGTTTCAGTTACAAGAACGAAGTGAATAAGAGAAAGACAGCAAAAATGAAAGTTTTATGACAAAAAACTCCCCTATTCAACGTTAAATTTACTGCTAGTTGAGTTTTATTGCTCAGACCTTTTCAAACAAAATTGATCCGAAATATGGGACAGAACAGAATAATGTCTGAAAGATCATTTTGACGATCACTTAGATTTTTAATAAGTTATAGCCGCCATTTATATAGGTCATGGGAAATATAACCGAGCGAATTTCCTTCTACTTCTGAAAAAGCGGTCGATCTTTTGCAAACATAACATAATGCATGGTTATTAATTTTTACAATTTTGAACCTCAGCTCTGTCACGATTTGAACCTTTACAAATGTGACCTTCTTTTCCACCTAAGCTACCTCAGCTTTCCATCCTTCCGAGGTCGATAAATGAGTACCAGCCCTGCTGGGAGCTAAGAAGTTGAAAGTGGCAAAAATTCTAACCCGCTACAGCGGGTTGATCAACCTGCTATTAGCCAACCCGCTACAACAGATTGAGTCTGAACCTGCTACAGCGGGTTGAAAACACTAAATTTCTGTATTATATACTAAGGCCTCAACCCGCTACAACGGATTGATCAACCCGCTATAAGCCAACCCGCTACAACGGATTGAGTCTGAACCTGCTACAGCGGGTTGAAAACACTACATTTCTTTAGTATAAATTATACTAAGGCCTCAAACCGCTATAGCAGGTTGAGATTTTTACCATTTATGTGGTGCTAATTTGCGATGCATTAGTGTCCTGTCCAGGAGGATTTAAAGATTCTGATCCGCGCGTGTAACACTACAGAAACAGAAGATAAGCGCGGGCTTCATGGGCCACATGGCTCGTAAAGGATTGAGCTTTTCGAGAAAATTTTCATATCTAAAACACTTAATTTCAAAAACAAGAAACCATGGACCCTATGCAAAAATGGCGGCGATTTTAATATTCTTTTGTCTACATTCAAATTAGCCTTATT
>JAOBBB020143816.1:0-12599 GCA_025331005.2 Zoanthus gigantus
TTCAAACTCCAACGCTTTTCTCAAAACATGCCCATCATCCCTCCTCAACACATGCCCGTACCATCTCACTCCATTTGGCTTTACCATCTGAACCATTGTTTCCTTCAATCCCAACATCTCCATTAGGTCCTCTGTCCTTTTTTCCTTATCAGTTTTGCACCACACATTGCTCTCACCATTGCTCTCTTCTCGGTTCTTCTCAAAATTGTATCTGTGCCGGTGACCACAGTAGTTTCTGCAAAGCAACTAATCTAAGATAGGGGGGATTTAAGGAGTTTACTCTATTACAGGGAAGCACAATTCAGTTAATTAGTTCTGGTGTAATGCATTTAATTGGCTAAGGGTTCCTCGGTCATAGCGGCAATCCCTTTCGTATCCCCCGGATATTCTACCGTAAACGTAGAAAAATGATAAACGTTAAAAGAGTAGTTGTTCACTCTCGAACAGCGTCATAACAACCAACCTTTTTTCAATGATTGTTCAGTTTATTGATTTTTGTCTAAGAGACTATAAATTTACATAAATATATGATGGAAAAGTGTCAAGGAAACCCAAAAGAAGCCAAAGGCTTATTGATATGGGTCACCTTAAATAGATTTAACATTAAATAAAAAATAGATAGTAACTGTCAGGCTGGACAAATAAACTAAGGATAAAGAATTAAATTATAAATTACTATTCAAATTCAGTTTTAAAAGCAAATGCGAAAAAGCAAACGCAAGAGAGCAAAAATAGCAAAAAGCTAAATGGCATAAGCGGAAAGCGGAAAAGTCGAAGGACTATGTAAAAGGAGAACACAGTATGCTTCTTTAAGATAATAAACTTGTTTTAAGCATAAACAAAAAAGAGGTAATACTTGGTGCTTTCCTTGCTGAAAATTTAGTAAATATTGATTAGAAACAGTTTAACCTTTCCCAACATTAATACATTGACGCATTTTGACGCAAGAATAACCGAAAACGTGCCGAAGTACATTTCAATCTTGACAATATTTGCTGATCTAGATCTTCGCTCAGTATAAGACGATTCATGGTTTTAACAAAATATTGGTCGTAAACAACCATAGCTAGAAAAGGCTGAGGTTGCCTTATGCAATCAGTGACAGTATTGGATTCAATGATGTAGACTCCGCAACCGGATCCCAGGAACTAGATTCAAGTTTCCACCGTAGTGGATTCCGGACTCTAAAAGGGCTTAGTTTTCATGGATTCCAGATTCAACTAACCAATATGTTTTAGATTACGGATTTCATGAGCAAAAGTGTCCTGGGTAACAGAATCTGTTTTACCTTAGATGGGGAAACTGAAAGGAAATTTTGCAACCTTAAACCTGATGAAGACTGGTAATGACCAGTCAAAATATTGTATAAACAGCTCTAACTGAAGTTGTCAGGTCAGTCTTTGCAAGTCTTTTTGACAGATAATTATACTTTTAAATTATTTTCGACTGATCAAGATCGTATGATCCAACGTTGTCAAGTGTGTACTGTATTGATCGTACACAGTTTTGCACTGTTCTTTTGCATTTAATATCTTAAACCAGATATTCAATCTTGGTGGTTTAAAAATGTTAACAAGCTAGGTTGACAGTTTGAATATGGCGCATCATTGTCACTTACTTGCCATTTTAATTAAAAATTTTTGACACTGTATTAGTTTCTGATGCATTCAAGAATGTTAATGAGTTTGGTGTTTTTTTTAGTTTCTTTTCCGCATTCCAAATGGCAGGTGAAAAAAAAGACGAGCCTTCTATACTATGTTTTGTTTCAGCGGTTTACTTTTTGAGTTTTGACGATGATCCAATATGGCGCCGGATAGCTCTTCAGTGGGACAAATTTTAAGGTAATATAACACAATGTCAGGAAAATACGACAACACTTTTTATTTTTCAAGTTATCTAGGACCATATGGACACACGCTGATTATCTGTCTTTTTATTACAGGCAAGCAGAAACACTCAAAACGACCTTGAAATGTAAGTTGACATAAGTTAGGTCCCGATGTCATTATGCCAGTACTTAAATCATTATTTTAAAAAAGGGTAACGTTTGGAAAAAGGTATTTGAAATCGTTGTACTTAAAGACAAAAATTTAATGTATTGTAGCTCAAAAATTCACGTCGCATCAGTTAACGAAAAAATATTCAAACCGTGCTCAAATTTGAAGTTATCCGCTTTATGTATTAACGTAATATTTTTAGCACTTCCATTTTAATTTTTTGGACTAGTTACTTGTAAAAATTTTCGTCATTCAAAATGAAGTCACTTGTATTTCAAAAAATACAATAAAAAGATTTAGCGAGGTTACTTTTGAAAGATGCTATAAAAATCAGCTTAGGCTAAAATATTTTTCATAATTAACTAGTTTGTTCGTTAATATAAAACATTGTGTATTTATTTGTTTAATTGGGTTCATTCAAAACTCTGTGAATGATGAATTGTTTTGCTTGTATTTTATCATATCTATAGATTAAAATCTTAATTGACCTGAGAATACTTTAAGCTTTTGTTTCTCATTAATTATTTACAAAACTTATTTTATCTTTGCTGGCGCCCACCAAATTATTTGCAAGAATTTCAGTTCAAATTCTGTTTGTTTAATATTCTTGTATTTTTAGTACAAATCTTCGAATTCAATGCAGTTTACACATGAAGTATAGTTTTTATATCTTTACCTTTTAATGGCAAGTTTTTGAACTTAACCTAAGGTTATACAGATTGAAACAGTGTCATATATAAAAAATAGCAATATTCTTAAATTAACTTCAACAATATATCTTTATCTCTTTAGCTATTTTTTGGTCTTACTATCAGAACAGTCAAAGTTAATCTATGCATACCTTTAGGGTCATTTTTAAAATTGTCTGCTTAGCACCTCAATCCATTTTTTAAGGGAGTCCTCCCTGGGGAATTATTATCAGTTTTCTTTACTTTTTGACTTAAGAACCAAAGGGACTTCTGTAAAGTTTTACATTATAGAAAAGAAGAAAAATGACTTTTTGGACATCAGTCATTCATCAGAGTGAAAATGAGAGACCTGGAGATCTTATTATTAATTAAAAGTGTATATATCAGTTGTGGGTTTTTTGCATGTATAAAATGATGTTACACTACTAATGGTAAAGGCAAAAGATAAATTCGATTATGATTTTTCTTCATGGTGTAATTTGCGTTTAAAGTTTGGAAAAATCATTTCCAGATTCACCTTGACTGAGCGATGGAAGGCTGGCTACCACCATATTGTTTTCTGGTCCATGAAATCAAGTTAAGCAGAATTTAGTACTGAAAGACCAGTCCTGTTTTTATATAATTTTATCTGTTCCATTTTCTTGTAAAATATGGTAATGATGTGTGTTGGAGCAACATACAAATTGAACAGATATATATAGAAACTGGTTTGAACTCTCACTACTAAATTCTGCTTTTGACGTCATTGACCAGAAAACAATTTGGTAGTGTACAATTTAGTTAGTGTACCAGTTGAATCTGGAAGTAATTTTTCGAAACTTTAAATGTAACTTACACCATGAAAAAAAATTGTAATCAAATTTCTCTTTTGCCATTACCATTAGAAGTGTAAAGGACATTTTATACATCAAAAAACTCACAACTGATATATACATAGTCTTTAAAGCTTACTGTGTGAGGTGAGGTTTGGAGAAGTGAAAATTGACCTAAAAATTAACCTTGACTTCTACCCGAGCAAAAATTGTAATAACTTCACCAAATCTCAAAAATGTCAAAATTTCAGTACTACGGTAAGAGGAATCGCAGAGCAGAAGATATGAAATGAAATAGTTCATTTTTCTTATCATTATGAGCATAAAAGAAATTGACAGTAATTACATATTCTGCAGTTAATTTTGTAATTTATAGTTTAACATTTCTGTCAATAATAATATGTATCTATGTAAACTTTATAGTAATGTTGAGCTTTTAGTTCAATGACATAAAATGATATACAAATTGTTTACTGAAAAAAATGAGAAAGTTCTTAAAAAAGTACCTGCTTTGGTTTCAAAAACAGGGATGAACTTAAACTGTATACATAAGCTTTACTTACACAGTCAAGGGCAAATACGATTAAGTAACAAGTTGAATTAATTTACATAAAATGTTTTAGGTAGCAGAGTTGATTTTAGTGTTGGAAGTGAAGGATGGACATCCAGGCAAATGTGAGTATAATGGTTAAAGAGTTATATTTACAAGTCTGTTCTAACTGCTTTTAAAATTATTAAATGATGTTTGCACATGTTACAGCCATTTAAATGTCTGATGATTTTGAACATTTCATTTTTTATTTATTGAGGCCATTGAAAGCTATTGTAATTTAATAAAACAAAAATAAAAAAAACAGAGGACTGAAATTATTTAATTTATTTATGACTGTTTATTATAATAATTTTTTAACCGTGATATTCATTTCCAAGAACTACAAAATAAACCTAATACACAGTTTAATCAGATGTAGTCTGAAAAATTGCTAAAATTTATGTACTTCAGTTACTCGATGATGCATGATAAGTCCAATTTTTTGTCATGATATAAATTATAGAAAATTAGTGACACTGTAGTTTGTCATTGAGACCACCTGTGCACCACCCTGTGTTGTTGTTGAAATTTGTATATTTTAAAAATGTCATAATTGTGTTTGGTTGTGCTAGTCAGTTATAATTTTTTTTATTAAATAAACGTTTCAATCTTGTCTAACCTCAGTCACATATTAATGTTGTAACCTCATGCTGATGCACTAGTTATTATTTTAAAAAGTGTTAAAAAATTTTAGGCTAGATAAGTTTAAAGTATGTAACCTACAGTACTAAAACATTTTTGACCATGCGGTCATCTTCAGTAAAACTAGAATTAGCATACGTTTGCTAGTTTGTCGTAATATTTTAAAAAGCAAATATTATGACATTTTAAAAAGTATTTGGTAGAAATTTTAACTGACTTCTGGTTGTAGTTCTTGGTAATAATTATTAAGGAGTATGTGACTAATAAAGTGGCTACCATTGGCTTTGTAATAATTAAGCTTTCACCTCTTGCTATTGACAGCCTTCAAGATCTCTACAAGGACATCTTGCTTAGGGACCTGGAATATGCATTGGACAAGAAAGTTGAGCAAGATCTGTATGTGATAAACTTGTTTTGAAAAAAATGATTCAAGAAAAGGCATCTATATTTTTCCTTAAACGGAACTGATGTAATAGCAATGCAAAAAATTAATTTGTGTAAATAATATCAAATTCATGCAATAATTAGCTTAGATTAATCTAATCTACTGCAGCTATAATTAATAATTATAGTAATTAATATAATAATATAATAATTATAATAATGATAATAATATAATCATTATAATAATAAATAATAATAATAATATTATTATTATAATTATAATTATAATAATTATAATAATTATAATAATTAATATAATAATATTTATTCTCTATAATTATTATAGAGAATCTAATGTTTATTTATTATAATCAAAAAGATATTGTCAGCAATAGTAAAGACGAACTAAAAGTTATTTTGTTTAATATAGATATATGTTCAGGGACCACAGAGATAAGAGAGATCTTTAGATCTGAGTATGAGTACAAGATTTCAAGTGTACATTCACCTATTAAAAAGGAAACTCATTGTTGAGAGGAGGAGATTTCAAGCAAAAGTTGCACCTTGGAATCTCGTACTCGTACTTGTATTAAAGGTCTCTATTATGTGAAGGAGGTAACAGAAAAAATGGGATCTAGTACATTATTTGTGATAAATTCTAGGAAAAATTAATTTTAAGAAATGTATTTGGACTCATGACCCCACCATTCCCTCCCTCGTCCAGATAAACAACCTTCCAACTTAACAAATCCCTCAATCACAACAGCTGCAAGTGCCATTTATTATAATTATCATTAGACAGTGATCTGTTACTTGTAATTATATTATTTCTAATTTATTTTAACTGAAAGTATTATTTCGTTACTCCTTAATTAAACAATCCATTGTGTCAAATCACTATGTATGACTGTCACAGTGCTGTGAATCATATTGCTTGTAAATTTTATTCATTGCCAATTAGAAAAACATGTTTTATTCAGTTGGAATAGTGTTTTCAAGAGCCACATTGATCATCTGCGACTCTTAGCCAAGGAACAAAAGGTAGGTTTACTATTGTTATATAGTAATTTATGCAGTACACTGTCTTCTGACCTGATTATGAGAGGGTGTGTGAGTCAAAAACCACAAAATACTGGAAGAATTCTGAACTCTTACTGTATTAGTAATCCAGTCCTGATTACTTACTCTTGACATGTATCAGAACATTCTTTGATCACAACTAGCTAGCAGTTCTTCCAGTCTTTCTATTAGTGCCCAAGTTTCCACAACATACAGCAATGCAGGCCTCACACACACACAATAAGCCTTGTTCATTCTTTCCTCTAGTGGAATGCTATGGCTTACTAGCAAGCTCGCCAATTCCCTCCATATTTACTTCAAGCACAGGATATCCAATCCCTTACTTACAATTCTACGATTCTACCCCTCCTTCAAATGAAATTACATCACCAAGATAACAAAAACTGTCCACTATTACTAGACTATTTTCACCCACCCTACAGTGGTGGTTTGTGTTAATTGTTTGAAAAAAGCCAATCAGAGAAGAATTCATTGTTTGTTACTCAATAGGATGTTAGAAGTTGTTGATTCCTTTAAATAAATTATCTTTTCTTGTAGGGGTCAAAGAGAAATGAAGTTCAAGCAGTTCTTTCTCTCTTCCTGGAAGCCTCAAGTGGATTTTACATTCAGGTAAAATAGTTTTTTAATATCTGTGGTTTCTGAAAAACAATGACATACATTTAAGATTACATAATTACAAATTAAAGCAATGTGGGTGACCAAGCATGTTCAGTAGTTTGATTCACAAACTTCAAAGCAGAGATGCCTGTGTTTGCAGAAGTCTTTGAGAATGACAGCAAGGTATTCAAAATTGCCAAGCAGATGGATAGGACCAACCAGAATGTGGTAGGTGAAGTGTGTCAAGATCAACATCAGCGAGCTCTCACTCTTCAGCAATGAAAAGTTGAAAGCATTGGGTTGAGTATTATACCAGACCACTCAATGTTGTGTTTGTATTGCCAAGCAAGATGCTCTCCAAGGCCCCTCCTGTTGTGGGCCCATCCCGCTGACTGTAGAGCTGTAGTTCACAAAACACTTAAGAAAAGATGAGAATGGACAAAGTTGTAAACCTTTCAAGCATCATCTCAGAGATGCTCAAAGCAATGGGCAAGGAGGGTGTTGAGCTGGCGAGGGAGTTAGCAGAGGCAATATTCAGCAATGGAGCAATCCCTAGGGCCTGGGAGAAGAGCACATCCTGAACCTTTGCAAAGGCAAGGGTGATGCCCTGCACCGTTGGTAACTACTGAGGTCTTAAACTTGCTGACCAGATGATGAAGCTCCTTAAGAGGTTGTTGGACACCCACATCTGTCATATGGTGGACATCTATGCCATGCAGTTTCACTTTGTCCCAGTAAGAGGAACCACTGATGCCATGTTCATTGTGTGCTAACTCCAGGAGAAGTTCCTTGCTGCCATCATACCACTCAAGCAGACCACACCACAGTAGCAGTGTGGGTTTCAATTCCATCTTGTGCACCTAGCTTAAAAATTCTGTATACAAAAAGTGCATCAAGACTCCTGGGAGAGCCATTGCACCAAATCCCGAGTATGTATGCCCAGGTTGCCTTCCAATTAATGGTTGATCCTTCACCCAAGTGGACATGGATGGCAATATGGTTGCCGTGGTGGCAAGCTTCTGCCATCACAGTGAGATGCTCTGTAGGGGCAACGGTTGTGAGCTTACCATCATAACCTGTTGTGGATTTGCATGGGGGAAGTTCAAGAACTTCTTTCCATCCACACCTCCAAGCTCTTCTCGGTGTGCTTCCACTTTGCCCTGCTGCATGGTATTAAGACATGGGCTCCTAATCCAGATGTCTAGTAGTGCCATTACTGCAATGAAAGATCGATGATAAGATGGATGTGTGGCATCAAGCCACAAGAGAAAGTCTCCTATGACATGCTGCTTGCCAGACTTGGATTGGAGGATATGATAGTTGTGTTGCACACCTGGTGTCTCCAGTGGTTCAGTTACATCTCACGTGGTGAGACATACGTCAACTTTTTCTTTTGTTGACCATTCCAGGAAAGAGAGGTCGAGGCAGACCTAGGAAGACCTGTTCTGAGTGTATCAAGACTGGACCAATATGCATGGAAGGATGGTGTACTACAAGCTGCCTGAAGCCTAACCCAGACCCTGGGATGTTCACAGCAGATGAAACTAATCTATGGATCTGATAGACAGACAGACAGACAGACAGACAGACTAGATTACTAATCACAGTGGAAAATTTCATTGATCTTTCTCTTTTGTACAATGTCCAAACTTTCATGTAGCTTTCTCATACTAACACATCCATTTTATTATTATCATCAGCTTATAAAATCTCTTAAGCATGTCGGTTGTCCCCATTTTGATTTGATTCAAGTTACATTTTGTAAGGATATCAAAAAATAGCAAATATTTAAGGTACTTCATGTAGATTTGGAAGTTTGTTTTTTTTTTGTTGCAGTTTTGTTATCATCTTAATGACTTTCTTGCAGTTGCTGCAGGAGCTGTGTCTAGTCTACAGTCTAGATATCCCAGGGCACACAAGATCCTCATTACTTGGAATTCTTGATGGTATGGAATCTGATCCATAATTAATTTGTACAAGTTATTTATAGTTATTGTACATTGTCCAAAAACAAATTATAAAGTTAACAATGTGTTAAAGACTATCTAGACATGCGTTGATTCTGGTTTACTTCCGATGGCAATAATCTCTCTTTTCCTTTTGCATTTTGATTTTCTTTTCTCAGCTTGTAAGTTCTTGGTTGTATAAATCAGTTTTTCTATGAATAAAATTATTTATGCACTTGTTTCTTTCACACTTGATTATGCATGACTGTCCAGCTTTAATGTTTAAGAACGCCATTCCCCCAGCTGCTGACTTGGCAGTACTTGATGTGTCATCATGTATCACACACACAGTATTAATCCAGTTATTGCTTTGAGGCTTTGAAATGTCAGTTTTTTGCTTTCCTTTTGGTGATGTTTAAACACTTCAACTTCAAGAGTTGATTAAATCTCTGTATTAATGGTAGATTGAAAAAATTAGTAGAATTATTGAGTGGATAAATGAAAAATTGGGATGATGATGATGATGATAGTGATGGTGATGATGATAATAGTGATGGTGATTATAGTGATGGTGATGATAGTGATGGTGATGATATTGATGGTGATAATAGTGATGGTGGTGATGATAGTGATGATGATGATAGTGATGGTGATGATAGTGATGGTGATGATAGTGATGGTGGTGATGATAGTGATGATGATGATAGTGATGGTGATGATAGTGATGGTGATGATAGTGAGGGTGATGATAGTGATGGTGATGATAGTGATGGTGATGATAGTGATGGTGATGATGATGATAGTGATGATGATGATAGTGATGATGATGATAGTGATGATGATGATAGTGATGGTGATGATAGTGATGGTGATGATAGTGATGGTGATGATGGTGATAGTGATGATGATGATAGTGATGATGATGATAGTGATAGTGATGATAGTGATGGTGATGATGATAGTGATGGTGATGATAGTGATGGTGGTGATAGTGATGGTGATGATAGTGATGATGATGATAGTGATGGTGATGATGATGATAATGATGGTTGCAATATGATAGTGATTGTGTGTGACTACAGGTTATTTAGTAAAACTTCCAAAAAATTTTTTCGTAGGGATTGGCCTAACCATGGCCCTAGAAATCAATGTTTAAAAACATCCAATGTTGTGCCAACACTTTAAAACTGAGTATATTAAGGGTGAAACAACAATAGCTTGATATTAATGTGTAGCACCTAAAATGCCTAATTCCTGATTGGTCAACAGAGATGCATGAAAGGGGAGGGCTCAAGAAACCTCGTACACAGTCTTGCAACTATATTTGCCAAGATTGCCTTGTCCATCTGGGAGATATTGGTAAGTATGTATAGTAAGTAATGTCTTTTATGGTGGTATCTTTGGCTCGGTTTATAAGATCTCTACCTTTTAGCTGTATATGAGGTCTTGGGCCCAGTCCCTCAGGTTTAACTTCTTAATCCATGTTCCTGTTTCCTACCTTCTATAGCTTGCTTTGGGCTGGAATTTTGAAGTTAACATGTTTCTTTGATTGTTAAAACTGAACAGTATTTTGTAAGCATCACAAAGCTTTACTTATGAAAAAATTACTCTTTGAATTTTGTCTTAATCCAGGTTTCAGTTAATCGAAGTTTTGAGTAACCGGCCCCTGTTTTGTAGTTACGTAAATTTCGACAGGATGAACTAAAAAGTGGGGCACTGAAGATGAATGCAGTATATTTGGAAATCATGGTGATGGAGGGAAAACAAGAAAAGGTTGCAAAAATAGTAGACATTAGGGTAAGAGCTGGAGCAAGTGCATTCGTTTAATGAGTAGTAGATGTTGATGGAAAAGCTTAGATGGAATCCATTGGAGTGTTGTTGAAGGACATTAGAAATGATGAAAGTTGAAAAAGACAAGGAGTTATGTACTTAACTTAGAAGGTGAGGAAAACAAGACTGCGATGGTCTGAAAATGTGATGCAAAGAAGTAAAGAAGAGTCAATTTAAAGTGTTATAAATTCAAATAAAAACGAAAATAGAAAACTGGGGAGAACAAAGAAAAGATGAGCAGAGATGACAAGAGATAAAAGAAATTGGAAGGTCAGAATAATTGCATGCAGCCAACCTGAGGAAAGCCTGGGACTAATGCTGTGTAAAAGAAGAAGAATGATTTGTGGGATGGAGAAGTAGTGTTGGGAGTTAGGGAAGGAGCGAAGAGGAACTAAGTGGTAGGGAGGAGTTGTTAGGGGGGAGAAGTAGTCGGTGGTGGGGTAAGGACTGGTGGGATGAAGCAACACGAGGACCCCTCGCATGGTGTTGAGAAACGGTCAAGGGAGTGTATATTTACTGATACGGTATTCTGACTCAGCACGGACATCAGTACGAACGACCAGTAACATCCAAGGCAAGGCTTGGTTCAGCATTATGTTCGTCTCAGGCATATCGTCACACGGTAGATCACCTTTCCCCGCGTTCCTCCGATCTTCACTGCCATTCACGTTTTTGCCTTAACAAATAACCTTGGTACTCATAATAAACATTTGCTTTCTTTATCAGTTCCAACCATATTATTACGTGACGTATGAAAAACTACACAAAGACAATAAAACGCATACCTCTGACTTATACTGGGCTACAGCTGTCCATTTGCCTTCAGTTGATTCAAACGATGCCTCCGGTTCATTCTAAGAACAAAAGATTTGCAGAGACAATTTGTTAAAATGAATCCTTTTAAACATTTGCAATACTCGTGTGTTAGGCTTGATTGCAGTCGTCTCTTTGTTTCTAAAACACTTGCTGAACAGCGAGCTTTCGCAACATATCTGTAATTAAGAAAGACTAACCTTGGAAATTTCATGAGGTTCAAACATGAGTGAATCCTCCCGCAGGTAAAACGTCAGATCACTAAACCTGATTTTCCACAACTGACTCCTCAGCTCCTTTTTCAGTTTTCTATGCCTGCTTGAAAACAATTTTTTATTACATCATCTTTAAACAAAATATTATCATTATATTACATAGTTAGATCAGTCTTTGGTTTGCATTCAGGAAGTTTTTGAATTGCTTTACACTTGAAGAGTCTAGATACCAGTCTGTACCTGGCAGTTTGTTATTAAGAGACAACACTATATAACTTGACCCTTCTTAATTAAGGAATCACAACAGTAAACAGGATTAACATCGTTTGATAACAAACATGGGTCTGAAGTCCAACCAGTTGATAGGGAATATCATAACTAAATAAAATATCGTAGTAAGCCCTCAAAATTCCGTTAAGCAAAAATGGAATGACCCATTTGGGTCACTCACAAGATGTGATCTCGGAGTACTCCGAGGCCACTCAACTTGAAGTATAAACAACGACTCGCCTCGGAATACTCCAATTGTCACGATAACTGATGCAGGTTGTATTTTCGAAACGTATTTGAGAAAACTGCTTCTGTAGAAATTTAGTCAAAAAATCGATTTTGAATGAAATAAAACATTTAAACAATGACACTTATTGTCAGTTAATCTGTTTTCGAAACTAGTTAACCCTCTGACTACTGGGAACTTTTGCCATTTTGAATGATTTTTTGTATGAAAACAATCAATTGGCTTTCTCTAATCCATATTAGGCATTGCTATGGAAACATCCCACGTTGTCAGGTTGGCGTAGTGGACATCAGTCGCGCCTCCCACCTCTACGACCCGGGATCGAGTCCGCACGTGGGCTGAGAGTTGTCGATCTCAATCTGACTCCGAGGGTTTTTCTCCGGGTACTCCGGTTTTCCTCCCTCTGCAAAATCGACTTTCACGCCAAGATCTGAGCCGTCGAGCGATTAAACATTAGCCTCTGGCTAGGAAGAATGGGCAACCAC
>JAOBBB020143995.1:0-5000 GCA_025331005.2 Zoanthus gigantus
GGACAACATGTTTTATTTCTTTTATAAAATTATTATTTTCATTGTTAACAAAGAGAAAGACGGTTTACGAAGCGCGTTCTGTAAATTCTCACAACTCTGAGACAGTCAAACTACATTGCTCACGTCATTTTCGTGTTTCATAGCGCAATGAAAACACACTTGTAGACCAATCAAAATGCACGTACTATCCAAATCATTTTATAAAGTTTTTTGTCAACTTGTGAAAAGTTTGAAATGCGCTGACAATGCATCCTGCGGAAAACTCAAAGCTGCAAATGTTCTGATGATTTCTATAAAACAGTATGCAGCCAACGTTTCAAGCTCTTTATTAGGGCAAATAAACAAAGACTCAGATAATCGGGAAAGGGGCTAAAATGTCAGGTTAACCAATCTAATTCGTGCTGTAGATAGTCCACGTTCTACACAGTTGATTTAGAAAATGCGTGCAGGAGTAACTGCAATGCTACAAGATATGCAACTCCTTACAGATATGAAAATAAATTTGTTAACGTCCTGTCCCCTTTATAACAATTAAAGGTATCGTGGAACAAAGATGAACGTTAACCATGGAACTCTCTGTGCTATTGATAAATGGCGACTTTCAATGGGAAGCTAAAAATTAAAAAGTTCAGGTGTGTATACAATGCAACGGACTCTGCCAGGGATATTATGAATATACCGTCTGATAACTGAGTCTACTAAATGAACTGGAAAACATTTTTCTGTGAAACTATTTCTTCAATGTCTAAGTTGAAAACTTGCCAAGTACTTAATATAATGCTGACTTTTTTCCACTCTGTCCACTAAGGTTTCGACTATCCCCAGTTTATATCAAAACGAACTAAACGAGAAACAAATTGTAAGCAAACCAGTGTAAGTCGTCTGATAGAAAATACTGGTAACTGGAGAAAATCTCCATGGATAAGGGTTACTTGGCTCGTAAAGGATTTTGCTAGCTTAGTTTAGCTCTTATCAACTAAGCTATGAGACCACAGCTGAGCACCTAAAGCGATACAACTTATCTTATCATGTTGAAAATATCTTAATATTTCATTTTAATCACGAACAAATGTACAGTAACTATACCCTCTAATTATGAATCTCCTACAGCATCTTTTCCATAACTTAATTTCTAACACATAACACTTACTTGCTTTTTCTAGGTCTATTAAGGCATCTTGGTAGTCAAAGGCTTCAACTGCTAATTGAAAACTAAAGTAAATAATGAAGTTAATGTATTAGCGCATTTTCATGATACAAACATTGGAATTTTTGTAGCTTATAAATAAAAAGATGTACAGCACGACCTTCTGCAAATTGAAAGCACAATCTAGCCAGAAAAAATAAGTTTAACAAACGATCACTGCGAACGCAGCACATATTCTTGAGATTCCTGTGTTACTCAGTTGGGATTCCTGTGTTACTCAGTTGGGATACATGTGTTAATCAGTTGGAATTCCTGTGTTACTCAGTTGGAATTCCTGTGTTAATCAGTTGGGATTCCTGTGTTACTCAGTTGGGATTCCTGTGGTACTCAGTTGGGATTCCTGTGGTACTCAGCTGGGATTCCTGTGGTACTCAGTTGGGATTCATGTGTTACGCAGTTGAGATTCCTGTGTTACTCAGTTGGGATTCCTGTGTTATGATTCCTGGGTGACCTTTCGTGAAACCCTTATTTCGTCGTACGTCAGCATTTTCTGAGCCATCTTGAATAATTTATCTCGTTTTACACATCACATGCCAATGCAAAAATGGCAATCGCAACCATAAACAACACGAACACAATTCATAATCAAGATTACTACTCGTTTAAATCTTTATTCAAAGAAACCAACTTTGTTCTTCTTTCAACTAAAGAACACAAACTTTTCTCATGGTTTATGACCATAATATTTCTATAACCGTTATTACACACGGGACTACATGTAGTCATAGTTTCTAATAACGTATAAGTAAAACTTGAAAGTATAAGTGTGAACATACTAAATATTGATATCTGTACCAATATATTTCATGGGACTTCCCTTGTAATATTCACTTAATCGTTTATATCGTTTCTGTCGTATCAAGAAATGGGATTGCAATCGCACAAAATAAAGTTGACGCTTTCTCTGTACATATGTTTATTTCCAAATAAGGAAAACACCTTACATGGAGGAACCTCTATTCAAACAAAAACAAAGGAACACGTTGCGGAAAGATTAAAAAAACATTCATTTGAAATGCAATTTTTTTTTTATTTTTATTTTGCAGGACCCCAATGAAAATCGCTTCTGCGAGTGGGCTTGCTGGATAAACGTTGCTATTAATATTATTATTATGATGATGATGATGATGACGATGATGATGATGCAAATCTGTATCCCATCAAAAAGTAGCGTGTATGTTAACTATGAAATCTATTCAATTTGCCAAACGCAACCATAACAATAAGCCACTTCTTGATATGTTCAAGAATATTTAAAGGAGATACCATCATTGTTCGCTAAAACTCATAACTGATCGTTCTGTACTGGAATATTTTAAAGGACGTAAAACAAGCAGACTAGAAATACATTTAAGAAAAAGGACAACATTTTTAAGAAGACAATTAAGACATGTTTCGATCATTCTATGATCATCTTCAGTTGTGACTGGACTAATTAACATCCTTTCCATCCTGGCAACAGCCATCTCCCAACAAGCAAGTTTTTCTTGTCAATTTAAGTCTTTTTATGTGACCAGTTTATAATATTTCTCCTTTGTTTTACCTACGTACACTTAATGGAATTTCAAATATTATACATTGTACTTACTTTAATTAATGCTATTAGCACAACTTTATAACCAACTTATGTTAATTAGTCCAGTTACAACTGAAGAGGATCATAGAATGATCAAAACATGTCTTGTCTTTTTAAAAATGTTTCTCTTTTTCTTAAATATTTTAAAGGACTGCCATTATTCTTCTCTTACTAATCATTAATTCTGTACAGGAATATTAAAAAGGACTAACATCATTCTTTACTTACTAATCATTGATATCTGTACTGGAATATCTTAAGGGACTACCATCGTTGTTCATCAGAGTTCCAGGAATAAACTCATTCTGAAACAAATCAAGAGACATAAAAACCTCGTACAAATGAAATGAAGTGGGTATTTAAGGAAAATAGCTCTTTTCAAAACTTGTTGTATGGTATTTGATCTGATAACACTGATTTTACCTCCATTATAGCAATTAATGAACTTTATTAGTCTCTACTGCCATGCGACCTTTTTTTCTGCCTAAGCTAACTCAGCTTTCCATCCTTCCTGGGTAGGTAAATGAATACCAGCATCTGCTGATGCATTCATGTCCCATCCAGGGGGAGTAAAAGACTCATCTGCTTAACACTACAGAAACCGGAGATAAGTGCCGGATCCATGGGCCACTTTGCTTGTAAAGGATTTAGCTTTTTTTTATTAGCCCTAAGTGTTGTATAGTAGTTTGGATGGTTTTCATTCAAATCACAAAGTAATTTGCAGTCTTACCTGTCATACAGTAGGAGGTTTTATTAGGTGTTTTATATAATCCTACAGATACTATAATCCTATACTCTTACAACACAGCAGGTATATAAGACAAACCTTTGCATGAAAATCTAACTTTGCTATCAGCACTTTGAGGTAAGCATGAATCAGACGGCCGTAACCTCCTTTTGTAGAATGTTTCTGTTCAAGGTAAAAACGATTCAGATAATACATTATCCAGTCCTTACAAATGTTCTTTATTTCCAATAAACTATCCTATAGAAACATTAAATTACCACAAGAACAGTAAATACACAGGTAAAAAGGTTAATCAGATTTTTTCTGATAAACTCGACTAACGAATCACACTTTAAAATTTAACAAAAAAACAAGATGCAAACTTGATTATCAACTTAAGAATAGAGTGATATGTAAGTATGGTCAATGGAAATGTGAAGGAAAGTAAGATGCAAGACATGTTCATCGGAATTAAACTATATTCAAGAACTTGACAAAGGACCAATCTTCTCTTGAGTGTCTACGCGGTTTTGTTACAGGCAGGGGTACGACTGATGTGACATTTATTGAACGTCAGTTTAAAGAGAAATGTCCGGTAAAGAAATGGAACCTGTACATAACATTTGCTGACCTGTAAAAGGCTTTCCATCTGAAGTGCTGTGGTGGGCAACAATGCAGTTGGGCTCGTCAGAATGTCTGTTGGGGAAAGTTCAAGCAATGCATGTGCTCAAATGCCAAAAGCAGAGTGTGTATTATCAACTCATTCATTGATGAATTTAAAGTCCAAGTTGGTGTCCATCAGAGTTATGTGTTGACACTGGAACCACCGTTATTCATCATTGTCCTGGAAGCTCTATCAAGGGACTTTCGTACTGGCTGCCCAGGGCTGGGAACTGCTATATCCAGATAATCAAGTTACAACAAAGATCTTTGTTTCTCATGGTGTCCTGGGAAACTAAGGGATTGGAAATCAAAGCTAGAAACAAAAGGCTTGAGAGTAAACGTACAGTAAATAAAACAAAGCTGATGTTCTGTGGGAGCAACCTCAACTCTCCTACCAGCTGTCCCTGGAAACTGCTATATGCAGATGATCTTGCTAAAACATCTGTGTTTCTCAAGGTGTGTTCTGGAGAAACTAAAAAATTAGAAACCAGGGATAGAAATCAAAAGACCTCACAGCGAACACGAATAAAACCAGGCGAATGTACGGTGGCACACTTTCATATTAGCTGTCCAGACAATCTAGGTATAATATCTGTGTTTCCCATGGTGTCCTGGGGAAACTAGAGGATTGTAAATCGGGCTAGAGTCAAAAGACCTGAGAGTAAACATGAATAAAACCAAACTGATGTTCTGCAGCTGGCAACCTCAAATTTCGTACTAGCTCTCCCTGGGAACTGTTACAGTATATGGAGACAATGTAGTAATAATATCTGTATTTCTAAAGATGTCCTGGAGAAACTAGATTATTGAAATCAGGGCAGGAGTCA
>JAOBBB020143995.1:10000-12597 GCA_025331005.2 Zoanthus gigantus
AAGTGGCATGTTTTAAATAGTTTTAAATTAGTTTTAAGGGGTTAGAAAGATACTGATATTTACCCAGCTTTTTAAAAAAAATTTAAAAAAAGTGTTATTTATTTCCTATACAAGTACTAGTGATTTTTCATGAATTTCATGAAATTACGTGAATAAATGCAAATTTCATGAATTATGCAATTTTGAACCAATTTTGGGAAATCGAGTAATCATGAAATTCCAGAAGCCCTATATGATATATATTGTTTGCATTTTGTTCTGTATTACCTTAACACTGACAAAGGCAGACCTCTGCTGAAACATGTCTGTAAATATTATTTGATTTAAATAAGTTTATAAAGTTTATAATTAAGTGCTTTTTTTAGACATGCAATTAGAAAATCATCTTACCCTAGGGTGTCCTTCTCTCAACATCTTGTGTGTAACCATCATTGCCTTCCAACACATAATAACTTGTGACGGCAATGGCATTTTACCCAGTTGGTTCCAGAAGATTGATGCCCCCTTTTCTCTCCAAGTGCCAATAATAACACTTGAGTTAGAGTTAAGGAATTAAAATCTAAAAGTACATGTATCATTAATGAATTTTGAGCTACCATATCAGTTTCAAAACTGATAACAAACTTCTTGGACTTTAAAAGACAGCTAAACAGTTTTTTCCTTCACTGGGAGATCAAAAATCCAAACGTCTTCATCAAATAGGAGACTGGGAAGAGGAAAAGGATGTGCAAATAGTGGTGAAAAGGAATGGGGACACCATTTCTTTTTGCTCTCTTCCACACACCCATCTTTATTGTGGGAATTAAAAATAATGTCAAGATCTTGATAAGTGCTCCTCGAATTCCTATATAGAGGAAAATAAAGTTTTTGACACTTCTAAAATCTGTTCTCCTGTGTGTCTTTTGTTGAGTGCCACACAAACAGATTAAAACAACTAAAGTATAACATATTGTAAATTAATGTATGTAAAAAAGTCTGCTTTTACCAGAGTGCTGTGCTGCCAGGCCTGGATTAACAGTATCTCAGCAATATAACTTATTTGTTCCACAAAATGGACCTCTCACACTCTGAGTGCAAGTCCCTCGCATTTTGATTGTATTTCACGCTCCCATGCTGAAACAAGCAATTCTCATGTCCTGGCACAGTACTTTTTATATTACCTTTCCGAACTGCTCATGATATTGAAACTGAAAAAAAAATGGTAACTTTCCTTGATTTTAATATGTATTATTTGAGTTTCAACTTTGAAATCTAGTTATCTCAGCTAGTGCTTGCTTGGAAGACCTAAAATATTAATGTAAATGGTATTAAGAATTTGGAGCATTCCGAAGGACCCAAAAAGTGCTTATTCAAAACCTTTTCCCGAGCTAGTGCAGCACACCTACAACTTACAGTACTTTAAGAAACACTTGCTTTGGGTGTTCCTTCAGACAAAAATCTGAACTTGCCCAAGCTCTGGGAGTGTTAATCTTCTGATGTTTTGGTCTGGGCTCCAGTGCCAGAAAACATCTACCACCACCAATTGTTGTTGTTACTGTGGTCAGTGTTCACATGTTTGACTGACTTCACACTGAATGACCTGGCCTAATCACTTGTGTTAGCCATATTGTCTTGGCCTTGTGTTGTCATTTTGTTTACTTGTACTGGTTCGGGTTTTCCATCCCTATTAAAATGCTAGCATGGTGGCAGCGTGTATATTTCCACACAAGCTCGAGCTGACGAATGACATATATTCAGAATGCCAAGCGTGCACTAAGTTAGTTTAATCAACACTTTCTTAACTATTGTCCTCTATACACTGATTGGATCTGCAATAACTGAAACGAAAACAATACTTGAAAAAAATGCTGCACATGAAATTAAGATACATGTAATAAGAAAAATAAAAACAGCTGTGCCAATTTGTCCCCCTGGAATGTAGTGTGAAACAAAACTTATAGTCATAGCAACTTGTTTATTAGGGGACAAATTATCCTCAGCCTTCCAACTTCTAATAATAATGCCATATAAAATAATATATAGTCTTATCAGTGGCAGATTTCGGGGAGGGGTCCAAGGGGACAAGCCTTCCCCCCCATTTTTGGCAGCACTGTCTTTTTCTTCATCCATTTGAATAATCTTATATTTTACACTGTAGTCATGCACACTTTTCGTTTTAGCTCAGTTTAGGCAGATATATTTTTTTGATTCCGAAGTGTGGATTAAATTTTTTGTTCTAAATTTAGATAAGATGTAATGTAGCACCATTAAAGGCATTCACGGAAAGTTTCATTTTTGAGGGAGATCAGGAAGTGGTCTAAAATTCAAAGGATCCCATCCTTTTCAAAATTCCTGGATCTGTAATTTCCTTTGAATTATTGAGAAAATCTTGCAGTGGTATAAATAAAATAAAAAGGATATTTCTCACATGTTTCTCTTTCACAGCACATTCAGTCACATTAACTGCTTTGCTTATAGCTTCCACCTATATTTTCAACAAAAATAAAGTACATCAAAAGTATTGTGATATATTTAATTAATGGTGGGCGTGGTTGGCGCAGTTGGTAAGATCTCTGCCTTGCGACCACAAGGTCCCCAGTTCGATCCCCGGCTCTGCC
>JAOBBB020144084.1:0-12596 GCA_025331005.2 Zoanthus gigantus
CCGGTGTTGTGGTCTGTTTCTTCCACTGAGGGCACTTCCTATCGGCTGCCAAGTTGCGCCTTAACATGTGAGCCGCTAGCGCTCAAGCGGACTTTCTAAGACCCTCAACTATCTGACCACAACTGTATATACAAACAGATTCTGAAAAACCCCGAGGGGAGAACCTGTATATCTATTGTATTGTATTGTATTGTATTGTATTGTATTGTATTGTATTATATTGTATTGTATTGTATTGTGTTGTATTGTAACCACGCCTTGTTGAAGCACGTCAGTATTAGAGAGCCCTTCAATGTCCCTAAATTAAGGTGTCCAACATTTCTTACAAATATTTGGCGGCAGAATCTGTTTGTAACCTTACTGATAATACTGAAACACAAAACATAAAATAAACACGAAATCTTTAATATATATAGTAATACGACAAAGAAAATTACTTGTGCAATTGATAATAACAATTAAAGACTTTGCAGAAGGTTTTGTAGTTATATAACCACGCATTGCATGATATCTTTAGGAATGGGAGTGTTATTAGTGATTTGACGATTTTCTTCAGTCAAGATGTCAAAACAGAAAACTTCAAAATACTTTATCAAGCTTTGTACTCAGACAGAAGACTTGGCAATATTTTAGTCCAACCACTTGAAGACGACAGTAAGTTTTTGTCTACATAAAAACTTTAGCAAAACATTATCTCAACTAGATATATTCTTGAATACAAAGGTTGCGTGTTGGAATGTATTGAGCTGAGCAATTTAATTGAACCTCAAAATTATCGAGAATTCAAACGAGAATTTTTTCACAACCAATGTCTTAATTTCTTAAGATCTAGTAATAAAAAAAAAAAAAAGAATGACTGGAAAAGAATTATGGGAACCATCGCAATACATTAACTTCATTTTATTAACAATAAATTTAGTAAGAACAGTGAGGCTCAAATCGCCTGAAAATAAGAACAAATTAAGAACAATCTGAGACTAAAATAAAAATATCCTAACCAATTAAAAATACGTTAATAAAAGTGGTCAAACACAGCTGCAAACAATAACACTTATTTTCAGCTTATACAAAGTAAAGTCCAACTGTAACAAATTCTGTGATTTACAAAATAGTTTATACGTGTACATTTATAGTCGAATCTCCTTCAAAATTTGTACTTGACAGTACATGTATCAAAAATACAGAAAAATACTGACATAATGTATACAAAATTTCACTGGTTCTTAACAAAAAATAGTGTACATCTGAAATTACCAAGTTATTAGTAACGTATAAAAGAAATAAGATTTGTCAAGAGAATCAGTTTTCATTGCTCCTCTTTTGTAATTTTTTTTCATCAATCTATGCTAAACATTTTACGTACGTTTACTTAAACAGCGGGTCTTGTTGTGAGTGACGTTTGCTTAGCTGGCATCATTCACGTTACCTGTAATTGATTCCATGGGCCAGTAGGCTGAGTTTTGTTGACTTCCGATGGTTTTCTTTTAGACCTCCGTTTTTCTCCAAAAAATTTTCCTGTCCAGACGTTTCTAGTTAATGGTTCGGGAGAATGGGCACCACTCCCTGCTTCACGATGTTACGTTAAGTAAGCGGTATTCAATAATTGTTTTGTAAAACTTTTTAAAAAACAGCAATAAAATCAAAACGAAAAGAAGCAGTCTAGCTAATCTACAGTCTTCAACTAAAGCTAATGATTTTGATATGAAAAGGAATAATTTACTTTTTAAGTTCCAGGGAAGCCGCCAAGGAATTTTTCAGTGACGTCACTTAGCTCAACTAGCCTCCAGGTATCTTGGAGTTGTATCGATTGCCATAGCAACAACTGGACAGCTGGATTCTCTATCATTTATCAACTCTCCGACGGTTCGGAACTTCCTCAATCGGTTTTCACAAGCAGAAACACTCGAAACATCAATGTTAAAACATAATAACCGGTAAGTGCTGCTGTAAACAGTAGGATGCTGTCCCTATAATTGCATTTGAATAAAATTAATTGACTCACTCACTCACTCACTCACTCACCCACTGACTGACTGACTGACTGATTGATTGATTGATTGATTGAGGGATGGATGGATGGATGGGCTGATTGATTGATTGATTGATTGATTGATTGATTGATTATGTTTTTAAACAAACTCTGGTCGGGAATGTGAATGAGTGCGAATTTCATTCTGGAACAAAACTCATTCAGTCAGGACAACTACAGGATTTTAAGAAATTGGAGGCAGTGAGTAAAAGAGCTACTAGTTACGTCATACTTCAAGGACATCTACTTTAGATTTAAAATTTTGATTATCCGCGTGAATGATTCGAAGGAATATGTTAATTTGCACATGCAGATGTTCGCAAAAAGCTTGAGTTTTTGTCTGAAACTTAGTTTTCCAGGTTATTTCACCTCATTCATTCATTACTCTTTGTCCCTTGTGGGACATAAGGCCTCAACAATACTCCTCCAACGCTTTCTGTCTTTAGCCGCCCTCTGTGCCTCGCTCCATTAGAGGTTTGCTTCTTCGAATTCCACAATGACAGTTCTTCGCCACGTTGATTTTAACTTCTCGTATCAGTAGGAGTACATCTGAGAGCAACTCTAGGGATCCGGCCTTGGTTCATCCTGAGTACATGCCCGACCAATCTTAAGCACAGGCAATTGATTTCAAGCACAATACTGTTACATCCTGTCTTCTTGTAGAGGTCCACATTAGATATCTTGTCAGCCGAATATATCCCACACATCGTTCTCAATGGAATGCTTCAACCTTTGCCATATCACTCTTAATCACTTGCTAGCACTTTGAACTATAGAGTAAGACTGGTTTTACCTTGTCACTGTAAATCTGTATCTTCGTTTTTAAGCTGTATTTTTCGACTTCTAGACTGTCTGCAGTTTAACAAATGCACAGCGGGCTTTCCTAGTATTGATTTTATTGATGTCTTTCTGCGCTTCATTATCCTTGCTAATGATGCTGCCAAGGTACGCGAAATCTTCTACAAACTCTAGTGGTTCACCATCAAAAGTAATAAGCGAAGACGGCGCGGTATTAAAGCATGTCACTTGTGTCTTTTCAGTGTTCATATTGAGGCCAGTTTGCTTGCCATACCTGTTCAGACGGTCAGTTTTATCATACAGGTGCATGTTCTTGCCTAACTAATCTACAATGTTGTCTGAGAGCAAAGACCATTGCAGTCTTTTAGGTCTACGGATGTGGTTCGTCTCATGATCCAGTCGATGACAACCAAGAATAGGATTGGAGATAGAATGCAGCCCTGTCTAACGCCAGATTCGACCTGGAACCAGTTGGATAGTAAACTACCAAGAATGAAGCTACATTTAAACGGGTCATAGAACTTGCCAATCAACATGATGATCTTTGGGGAGTTTATCATAGGATTCAACATCTTCCGAAGAGTGTCCCGATGTATATTATCAAATGCTTTCTTAAAAACGATAAAGTAGATGTATAATAGACCATTCTATTCCAAACACTACTGTATGATTTTCCTTAGGGCGAATGTGTGATCTATGCATCTTCTACCTTTCCGGAACCCAGCTTCCTCTTCTCTAAGCCTGTTGCCAATGGCCAATTACATTCTTCCGCGGAGAACTCGGTAGAAACTGTCTTTACTAGGAATGGGTAGATGGGTAACCCTCGCCGGTTGTCGCAGTGTCGGAGATTTCCTTTTTTTATGGGAGCTTAGCAATTTGCCCTTTTGCCCAGTCGTCTGGGATGGTATCTTCGTTCCAGGTGGCTTTGAACAGATCTTTTAGAACAGTATACACATAGTTGATGTGTTGATGTTTCAAGGTCCTTCACGTCATTGCTACTAACCAAATAAAATGTTTGCCGGGTTTTTCTCCTTCTCCTCTTGAATACTTGACAGTTAACTTTTTAAAGGATTTTTTAATATCATGTCTTTTATCACCGGTATAGGGTTCCTGTAAAAATAGTTTAAGAATATTTTTACTAATGAAACAAATTAAACTGTATGTTACTGCGAAAATCTAACGCGTTGTTTGCTATTAAGATCACAATACAGGAAGGCCACTAGAAGCTGACATGCGAAAACGGTTCCATTTGTTGATATGGGAAAGGGCTGCAACATTTTACGAGGTACGTACTAGGTACTAAATCTAAGCATATAGCTCTCATCCGTGAAGTAACCAATTTCATTTATTTTGCCATGTTGAGGTAGCAATTTTTTCATTCGACATTTATATTTTTACAACTTTCAAATTTCCTTTTTTTGCTTGTAGGAAAACACTTTTTCCATGGACGTACAAAAATTTCCTAGCTCGGGAATTGCTTCTGATTTTTCTTCTAACAATTCAAAGAATCAATTGATCACCAGTCATTTAAAAAATTGCCAAGGATCTCTTTCCGCAGTTACGATGCTGACTCGTGTTCTGTTCAAGCGTTATTCTAATCTTTAAATGTTTACTATAACTTTAAAACTACTGATCTCAGAAACTAAGTATCAGATGTTGTGAAAACCTGTCCTCAGAAGCCAACTGGCTCCACTGTTTACTTACCCCGATCTTGTTTGAGTTTGCCGGATTAAGCCTCAGAAAGCGCTAAAGCTGGAAAATAATCTGCGATTCCAATTTGATTCCATAGCCAGAAATTAAATTCAATAACTGCGAAGTATACTTTACTCACACATTGTGTGATTTCTCTTAAGCTTTGCATTGTGCTTTGTGACAAAGCACAATGCAAAGATTAAGAGAAATCTCCATTTTTGATCGCTCATACTTAAAGAAGCTCGCCCCAGTCCAAAAAAGCCGCGTGCTAACAGCTGGACAGAGAGTGGCAGTTTAGCCCTCTCACAATATCTTATCATCATGCAGTTCGTTTACTGATGAGATAAAAACGAAGTTTTTTTGCAAAAATGTTTCTGTTTAAATATGCTTGAAATTCAATTTTATCTGAACATTTTAAAGTAAAAACTATTACTTCATAATGTGAAGTAATAGTTCAAATGAACATTTTAAGTGTTCAAATTATTATTTTAATATTTTTAAAAAATTTTTAAATTTTTTGTATAATATTTTTATCTATTAACATTTTAATAGTTCAAATGAACATTTTAAGTGAAAACTATTACTTCATAATGTGTAACAATGAAAAAAATGGTCCTGAATCTCGAGCCAGGATTGATGAACGAACGTCATTTTTATTTCAGGAAAAATATTACCTCGAAGCTATCGAATGGTACAATTATTCACTAAGTTTGTTTTCTTCAAATGAAGTTGACAGCAAGAACGTTGCAAAGCTTCAGGTAAAATAATTTAGCGACTTGACTGAAAGAAGGACTTGAGAGCATACTTTAGAACACTGTTAAACTAAGATTAGAATATTATCTAACAGATTGCAAATTTCAAAAAGTTGGTTGGTGTAGGCGAATGCCTCCAGAGACCTAGAATTATATAAACAACTGCGTTTGTAACTGTTTTTAATGTGATTATGAGTTGAAATAAAGTCAAAATATTGTTATAACAGTTATAATTCTAGGCAAATGTTTGTTTACATTTTTTCCATAATTAGCATACATTCGGACCAAGGTTTTAAAAGGGCAACAAAAAAAAGGACGTCCTAAATATTTGAAACAGTCTTTATAAGAGCCCGTTAAGTTGAATAAAGTACCTGTGATGTGATGGAAATTTTTTGTCCAAGAAGGTATGGCTATTATTAGCAGATTTACCAGCCAGCTATTTTTGAGTATTTCGTAATCTCGAAATCGTTTTAGAAACTGTTTGTTTAGACTCGAACTTAATGCTCTCGAAAAACTTTTTAAAGTTTTCAACACAAATCCTGTTTATGTAAGTTAATTCACCGTTGTAAATAATGACGTCTGCAATAATTCGCCAATTCAGTAGTATAGTAGGTCCCGTTTATATGAAGCAGAGTTGTCCCGGGTAGAAAGATTACCCTCCCGAAAGAATCGACTTTACCAAGCGTTTATATAAAAAAGTAATATCACTTTTAGAAGCCGAGTACGATCTATACCAAAAACAATAAAAAACAATTTCGGTTGATGTTTTTTGTTAATATTATTTATGACAGTTTGATTTTTAAGTTTTTTTGAACAAGTTGTTTTTGCTTGAGCAAGAATGTAAATAAAACATAAATTATCATAACTTGAAAGTAAAGTTTATCTACATTAAAGTTAATGACATTTCATTCGCATCTTATAGATTAATATCCTTTCTAACAGTAAATAATCGATTCTCTCATATGAGGAGTCGAAATCCACTTCATATTAGCTTTCGATTTTCCCGCCATTGCTCAGCAGAAATAACTAATCGCGCATGCTCTGTGTATTGAATCATTGGCCGAGCTAACCCGAACTGTCCCCTTTACTCCGACGAAGGACTAACGTCCGAAACGTCAGTAAGTATTCTCTCTTTTTTACGGTGTAGAATTTGCATTTTTAACCCGGCAAGGTTGGAGCCAAAGTGTTTACATGGAAAAAAGTTGTCTCGACTAGAAGGGTACCCTATCTTCAAAACTGAGTGACTCAGCTTGCCGCGTGATCCTTCTAGCTAAATCAAGTTTGCGTTTCTCATGGTTCGAGTCGCGTTACAAAAAAAAAAGTATGGAAAGTTAGGTCATCCAGGGTAACTCGGTTAGATGGGTGACTCTTCTGCCAGGGACAACTCTCCTCCATAACGGGGCCTAAGATAAGTAATATCAAATCTAAGGGGGTGGACATTAGAAATCAAGGGAGGAGATGGGGTATGTTTCAGTGCATGAAATTTATTTAGTCCAATATGTTGGCATGGATTTTTTTCGACGTGGAAGCTCTGCACAATTCTTTTGACAGAACTTCTTTTAATGTTAAAGACACGAACAGCTTTGCTGTTAAAGGATTCTGAAAAACTCACGAGTGAAAATTATTTCCAAATTTAACAAAAAAATTGATTGATTACTTTATTTTAAAACAACAGAAGTAATTAATTTTGCACTGAGTTATTTCTTATTTAAAATGATGTTTACAAAAACCGCACTGCTCTCAGCCAATCAAAATCGAATAATTTTGTTATGTATTTTATTAGATTCATTATTAGGTAATAATATTCAACGTATTAAATGAATTTTAAAATTTGAGTTGGTTGTCTGAATAAAAATAAAAAGAGAAATTAATTGAATATAATAAGTTTACCACAACGTTGCAAACAAGATATAAATGGAAGGAACTATCTAAGTTTTACCCTGTGAGCCACAAAAAAAACCCAGTCAATTACGTCACTCTTCTATACCAACTCTGGTTCTACGTAGAAAAATCTAACATTAAGGGTTTTTATGTATCTATGCAATACAACTAGTCTTTTCTTCTTCAACTTTTAACAACAACAAACAACTTCAGATCTTCGAAAATGTTGCCGGATTTGTTCAACAAAAATTTTTCTCGTGATGTCATTCAAGAAAAAATAAGAGTTTTTTTTTTTTTTTTTTTTTTAATTTCAGCGCAACAAATGCTCTTGTTACATTATGATGGGAGATTATGAAAAGGTTTGTTTACATATTTGTCATTATCAATTGATAGATTAACTGTAAAAAGAAAAGAATTAAGTGAGGAATACGTATTTGAAGGTAGTCTGAATAAAACCGACATTCAAACTCTTAAAATAAAGGATGGATTTGTAAAGGAAATTCTAGAAATGTGGTCAGAGCTAAAGCTCTTTAATTTCGTCACAGTACAAGATCTGTCTCAGAAAAAACATCTGGAGTAGCTCTCATTCAACTAAATATTAACTAACCGTTTTTTTGCGGTATTAAAGAGCAAAATCAAAATACCAAGTTTCTAAGCGTTGTTATAGCTTTTATTCCTATAATGTTTGATATATCTAATTAATTTGAATCTGTTTTGGTCAGTGACGTCCTCATGACGACTCATATGATGACGTCATATTGATTTCGAAACGTTTTGAAAAATACAAATATATGGCTTTTGTAACACAATTTGGAGGACGAGAATGAGCAGAAATGATTTATTACTCTACAACATATGCAAACACTATTTTCAATAAATTTAATGTGAATTCCTGAAAAAAAACAATTATTCACGCATTTGGCGTTATAATGACGTCGTTGTGGCGTCATTTTGATGTAAACGTACAATAAAGACACAGTCAAGCTATTTTTTGTGTGTACACCAATGCTTGTGCCAAATTTGGTTTAAATTGGGTAAATGGCTTGGGGAGCTATGTATACTCAACCAATTTCACATTTGTCGGACCGTCGTGATGGCTCACTGTGATGTAATGTGTCAACTTGACCACACCAATTAATTTCCCTTGTGACCAACTTATCTCGTGCCAATTTTCGTTCAAATTATTTAAAGTGGTGATAAGTAACAGGCCGCGGGTACTTTGTGCCCCCCGTTCACTTCCCCATGGAGAAACAATCTCAAAATGCCCGTGTAAAATAGGGTTAACACATGTTGTTATCCAATCATTTTCTATCGAATCCATTTCTAGAATCCTTTTCTGCTATATCCTATCTAGTCCTATCATTTGCCCTGTCGTATCACACCACATCCTATCATTTCCCACCCCAGTCTATTCTATTCCTATTCTGTCATATTATATACTAAATTATCCTCTTACCTTTTCTTATATACTTTATCCTATCTTCTTACATACTATTATTTTGCCTTTTTATACATATAAGGTTAAAAATAGGCAAGGAAGCACAAAAAAGTTGAAAAAACTATAGATGTATGTTGAGCTGTTCTCTTTCTTGGCAGGCCAGAAAAGTTGTGGACGAAGCTTTAAAGAACGACTGTCGCAATCCTATCATACATTATCATCAGTTCAAGATTGCTCTTATGCAACATAACGATTACGATGGTATGTCTTTACACGATGAGCAGCCTGCATGTTTTTTGCATTCCTTGTATACCACACTTTACAGAACACTAAGCCACGTAGGAGAGTACTTATTAAAAATGAATTCGTATTAATTCGTTTTTCTTGCTTTTGTATGGTATGGTTTTAAGTATTTTTTCAACCGCCGCCTTAGTTAGTCTAGTGTTTAAAGTATAAGAATTTACCGTGCATGTGGAGGACTCGATCCCCTACACCGGCACAGTCTTAAAGGTTGCAAAAGAAGGTGCTGCTTTTGCTCTAAAATCTGCAAATTGATAGACCTTCCCGTCTTCTCGGCTATGGACGTTAAAACTTAGGATCGGAATCTCAGTAGACCTCCTATCGCGGGTCTTAAAAGAAACCACAAATCTGTTGCAAATATTAGCATAGTGGTCTCAATGTTTTGTGTTCTGTTAGTTCTATAAATTGAGCTTTCTCAATAACTAATGTAGGTGAGCCAAATTTTGAATGATTATTATCAAATGAAGGGTTAGAGACTGACGTTAGTTTTTGAGTGCATAAAGGACAATTTCGAGTTTAATGTGTGGCCAGCAAGTGCGTCTAATTGTAAGCAAAACACAAACTGAAAAGGTTTGAACTTTAAATATGCAGTTTGAGCTCAAAGCTTGAAAGCTGAAAAAAATATTTTGACTTATATATCAAGTGGTTTGTATTTAGTAAAAACAAATATTGAAGACTGACCGTTTTCCAGTACTTTTAATAGTGCTGTTATTGAAATACACTGGTTGTGACTTTGTCGGTTTTGATGAATCGCGAGCGCGGATTTTGGACCGTAAACGAAGGTTGCATATCAAAGCTATTTTAGCATATCAATATGGAAAATGCGCTAACCAAATTTGAATCTTTTAAGCAACTCAAACTCAATCTCTTCAATTTTTATTTTGAGTCAAAAATCTTTCGGAGGTATTTGAGAATCGAGGGTATAGATAAAATATAAAACACTCATGAGGGCATGTTTTGTGATATTGCAGCTATTAAAGCCATTACAATGATGAGTCAAGAGGGGAGCAAAGAAGGAAATGTTGATAATGAAGAAACAGATATCAACGGGCTTATTTGTCTTGCTGCACAGCTAGCTTTAGAGGTATAGTGATGGAAAAGTATAAATTCACAAATCACGGAAAAAATAATTCCTCATTCACGCTTCACGCAAAAGCAAAATGCCTGTTCACTCTTCACGCGGCTCATCAACAGCTAGCGGTTGACGGCGAGCTATTAACGTATTACAATGCAGTGCACTTTGCACAAAGTACAACTATGAAAGCTCCTTGCGAACAACCTCATCCGTGGATTAAGTCATTTACCATTTTCAATTAAAATGCAATGTCGAGGTTTCATTTTTTATTTAAGATTATTACAATTAAGTTATTGCAACTTTCATTTTCTTTTTGCCTGTACAAAAACACTTTTTCACAAATAATAGAAGTTCCAGGGATACAATATTTCCTAGCTCTGAAATTGGGTCTGATTATGCTTCTACTAATTCATGCAAAGATGAATAGCCTGTCATTTTATAAAAAAACTGACAAGATCCTCTTCGGATCCCCAGTCAATATGCTTACTTCGGTTTTTTTGCAGTGTCATTCCCCTCTTCACCTTAAAAGCTTCTGGCCTGAGAAACGAAGGTCCGTATGTGGACAGAAGTTAAAAACTTTAGAAGCCAACTCCTTTGTTTACTTACCTCGATCTTGTTCGAGTTTGCCGGATTAAGCTTCAAGTAGCATTAAAGCTGGAAAAAATCTGCTATTCGTTCTACTAATTTGATTTCATAGCCAGACATTAAACTCAATAACTGTAGAGTAGACTTTACTCACACAAAGCACAATTCAAAGACTAAGAGAAATACGCCATGTTTTATTGCTGCATTTTTAAAATTGTTCGCCCCAGACCTAAAATCCGTGCTAACAGCCGGTCGGAGAGTGACATTTTAGCCCCCTCACAGTATCTCATCCTGCACATAGCTATGTTTATATAGAAATACAAAGTGTTCCGATCTCATTTTAAGTATTCAGACATAAATATAGTTGTCATACATGTTTGAGTGTCTAACCGAAGCAAGTCGGTTTGCGCGAGATGACTTAGGTATTCAAAAGGTTAAAAATACTGAAATGTGCGTACAACCAACTTGCAAAAATAACACTTTACCTGCATGACAAGTAAACTCAGTTCATTTATGCCAATAATATCTCCTTTTCTTTCTCCTAGTTATAGCAGGCTTTGCATGTACTCTGTGGAGTAACCATTTCGTTTCAGTTTTTTATGCAAATTCAACTGTTTCTTACAAGTTAAGCACACATTACTTTTAACACAATTGAGTTCCATCAATATCTCCGTGCATAAAAGTTTAAGCGTGCTTTAAATTGAAAGGTAATTAGTCTTAAAAATAAAAGCTTTAAGGCCGTTTTCACACTTGTTGTATTTTAATGCCATTTTTCAAACAAAGCAAAGCAACCGCGATGTGGCAGTGAAAGCTTTAGAGAGTCTGACAGAAAACTCAACAAACAGCCTACAAGTCCTAACAGCTTTAAGGTAAAAATAGAGTTATTATTATAAATCTTTTTTTCTTATTCACTTTTATTAGTACTGTCATATGTTGATTTGTTGCTCATCGCTTTTTGACATTTTACAGATGCCTAACCAGGTTAAGACTGACTCCTTCTGACTCAGAGACGCGGTAAAGTATTTTGACGGTTATTGTATTTATTCTGGGCAGGGGACAAAAAGAAAATTATTTTGTAGCTGAACATTCAAAGACATTATGGACTTAAAACATCAAATATATTTAAAAATTTATTTATATAAAGAATGCAATGATATTAACAATTCCGCATGACCATGCAACAACTGATGACAGAATTATGGAATATGGTAAGTAAAACATGTTTAACGATATCCTTTTAAAGTGATACTGTGATGAAAATCGTATCTTTCCTATCGAAGAACTAATGCAAATATCTGGCCTAACGGTAAATGGCGTTTTTATTCTTTCATGGAATTCTATGCGATACACCTAAAAAATCAAAGGGTAAAATTTGATAATAGTACCACTTTAAAGATTGGGTAACAAATGAGACTGAAAATAGGACCATTAGCCCCTTAAAGATAAGATTTAAAAATCAAATCGTTTTTTTTTAAGACACAGTAGGTATCAGTGTCTGATTATCCGAATGATGGTATCCTAAAAATCACTAAAATCTAAATTCTAAAGCAGAAATTAATTTTTTTGCAGAGATCATACGAAGATTATTGTTAGTTATCTTAAGAAAGGTAGGACCAATCTGTTAAAACTAATTAAACTTATCGTAGTTCTTAACTTTTCTTTTCATTGCTGGTTGGACTTTCCCTAAAACCAAAAACCTTAACTCATTGATTTCCTAAACATCAATACAGATTTCAAAAAGAACCGAGTCTTTACAAGTCTTCTAAGTAACAAAGATTTCAGCTGTTTAGTTAAAACATTTTCGCTTTCATCAGGTTAAAGGAAGATTCGAAGCAGTCCCGTTCCTGATACTTTCCCCATGCAGTATTCAGTCAAACCTGTATATAACGGTCACCCTTGGGAAATGGCCATGTGAATTGCGTACACAACTGCAAGGATTGTTCCTAATGGCCATTTTGGAGTTGCGCAAGGAACTGGGGCGAGTTTCAAATTTTAACCAATCGATAAAATGACACCACCACATGAAAGATGGCATTCAGAGTTGTC
>JAOBBB020144175.1:0-12595 GCA_025331005.2 Zoanthus gigantus
TTGAGTTTTCAAGATCACAACTAATTAATATTCATGAAAAAATTGGGACCAGAGAAAAAAGTCCGGATAATCGAGGTCCGGATGATCGAGGTTCGACTGTATACCTATCCCTCAATAGCTTTTCACACCCGTTGTGGAAAATGCCTAGAAGTCTACTCTGACTAAAGATAAAGAACCCAGACTCACATTTTTCTGTCTCATTTTAAGTATACTAAACCACCCTCTACATAATTTTATCATCATAATCATCAATCCAATTTTGATCTGGGTTTATCCCTGTAAATGGGGGTGGTCTGATTTACCCCACGTTGACAGCGATCTCTCCAACTCCCACTCTCCATCTTGCTCAATTCATGGCATCCTTTTTCTCCAAACCAACACTCTTGTTCTCCTTCTCCACTTGCATCTTCCACATCATCTTTGGTGGTCCTCTCCTTCACTTCAAACTCCAACGCTTTTCTCAAAACATGCCCGTCATCCTTCCTCAACACAAGAAAACTACCCACTACATAATCTTTTGGTAAATTATTTATAGCTAATTGTATCTCAACAGAGGACTCCAGTTGGTCCAAAATTTGAAAGTGGTATAATTTCTGCCAATATATACTTGGTTCTTAATCAAATACCAGGTAAGTGAGTGAACACATCTAAGTGAAAGGTTAATGTTATGTGCAGCAAGGTTTAAGCCTGCTCTAGGAATTTAGAGAACACTTTGTCCCTTCAAGGCCTTTAGAATGATACAAAAAAACCAGTAACAGTTCCCCAAGCTAAGTTTTTTTGTAAGTTGTCTTTTGGCAACTTCACGTCTAAAAAGGTCACCATGAAGGGATACAATTTGGTCGCCTTTTTTTTAAATGAAAAATGTTTTTATTTTTTTGATCCACAGCCAATGTTTTCCTTTCCTTCTATTTCCAAATGATAAATAAACAGTCATTGTAACTATCTCCAAAATGGTCAACCTTCATTGTCCCAATATGGTCAGTGGGGTCCCCTTCATTTATATGGCAAAGTGATTGTCTGACAAAACTTGGTTCCACACAATATTTACCAGACAGAGAGAAATTAACTGACAGAATGGTCTCCTTGGTTTTTTTGCACATGCAAACCATGCAACTACATGCTGGAGTATGATAAAACTTGTTGCAAGGGGAACTGGTGAAATTTGTATTAAATCCTTGATGGTCTGTGAAGGCACTCTCGTACCTTGAGTCTTAGGAATAAAACTAATAGTCAAAATTTTAATATATACCTGTCAAGAACTCAGACAAGATGGCAGTTTAATCACAAGTGCCTTTATTGAGGAAAACTGCATGCCTATATAATATAATGCATGTGGGCTCATACACTTTAACACCACCCCCCTAAGTGCAATAAGTGATAGGAAAACAATGACTTGAATTATATTAAAAACTAATAAATGTGTGTTCTTCTAAGGAACTGCTGCTGGAGTGAATAGCTTGGCCAACAACAACAGGTTTTAAATTAGCTAAATACTATCACTAGTAACAAAATACTGCTTGTATCAGCATTTGAATGACAGGTTTAAATATAGCAATGACAGGTTTAAGTAGGTATTGTAACAATGTTCACTAACAGCTCTGTCAAGAACCATGGTAAAGGACTACCTCAAATGAGTTGTCAAGACGGCATCTACATGTGATTGACTTGACCAATAAATCATATGACCACAAATGAAAATTGCAAGGGACAATTTTGGTGCTGCCGCCAAATTTTAAGGGACAAAATAATGTGTTGCAACCTTGCACTCTGGATCAAACCCTGTTACAGTATTACAAGGTACATACAAGGATTTGGCCAGAACAAAACAGAAGGCAATATAATATGGTTGTTAATATTTACATTAAATAAGCATTAAAGCAGGGCTTGTGTTGCTATGTTACCTAACTTTATAATTTATCCTTTTCTTGTCATCAGGAAGTGGAGCTTACAAAGTTTTCCATCCACTATTATTTGGTAAAGTCATAGATATACTCAAGTTATGGCCTCAGAAAAAAGGTATTTGTAGGGTAAACTGAGAGTGTTTAGTGTTTCTATTTTGTTGAGATCTTTCCAAAAGTTTTGTTAAGAACATTTTATCTCATTACTGTCAATAGTTATAACTATTTTCTACGAAAGTATCAGATGAGTATTTGTTACAGATTTAACATACAATTTTAAACAAAAAAATTGAACAATTTGTTATTTAGAAAATTAATACAGGCAGTGTTTATGGAAGTGTTAACAGACTTACAGTAGTTGTATCAGCTTGGAATGATTGTGATAAAGAAGTTTTACTGCACTTATAGAAAGTTCTGGCAGGTAGTATGAAAACAAGAGCAGAGTGTTAGAACTAACTCTTAGAATTGGAGCAAGAATGGTCCTTATTCTCTGAAATATTTCCAAAAAATCCTTTTGCTACGTATATAATTTCATTTAGGGTAATCAACTTTTGTTTTTTTTCCATTTGTCCAATAAGAAATGATTTATTGCTTTATAATCATCTCTGCAGTACAGTCTTAACAAACAGTGACAAGTTGTGTGAAAAGCAACCAAGGTTCTCAGCACATTGTGCCATTGTGCATCAAATGGCAGCGAGTCAGTCTATAGCTGTGTGAAACATTTTTAAAATACACATAAAGCATTCATATGTACATGCAGTTTTACAATCCTGAGCGCAGCATTTTATGATTTTCTTGCAAGGTTTAGAAGTCTTGCTGGACTATTGCTTCAACAAAGTTATTTGTCCACAAACAGATTACACTTGGACGAATAGGTGACCGAAACTTGTTTTCCCCTGAATGATAAAACTTAAAGTGGTCATCTGAAGTGAGAGATAATTAGCAATGTACAGATCAGTGGCATCAGATTTTCGTGAGCTAAAGGTGCCATTCAGAGCAACGTAGATATTAACTATAACATTACTTAACTTTGGATGCTAGAAGATACTATTCCGGTTCATGAAACATTAGTATAAACTTCCTCCATGGGATCAATTTTTTGGAAAATTGAATTTTTAAGTTTAATGTTCTTCGGTAATTAAATTCTCTGGTCATCAAATAAACTAAACTTATTTGAAAATCAATAATACTCTTTTATTGCAAAAGTTTAATATAAAATTGAACACTATTAGGGGCAAGTAAGCGGAAACGTAAAGAAACACGAAATAGAGATGAAGCTACTTCCAGCCAACAGATCAAGTCACGAAAAACAATGCAGAGTTCTCAAAGAAGAGGTAAGTTCTATATGCAGTATGGAAAATCAATGAATCATCTTTCGGTGACAATTTCAGTTTCCATGAGTTTGGAAAAGAATGTATTTTGCTAACTGAGATAAACGTTTTAGCTTCTGAAACTGAGAACTTGTTAAAAAAATACTACCTTAAATGCTGTGATATTCTCACCATTATGTAAGGTTATTTGTCTTTGGAAGTGAAACAAAACACAGCTGTAATATATGTACAGCAATATCTGACAAGGTTTAAGATTTGAGATACTGTACAAAAGAACAAAAAATTATAACTACAGCTCTTGACCATTTCCTTATTGCAAAACAATGGCTTACAAAAGTGAAACAGCATTCCCGATTTTATAAAGGTGAAGTAAAGATTGAAATTCGCTACGGATTTTGAGACCTACAGTATGCTTAAAAGCTAGATTTGTTTTTCCTCACCAGTGAGGTAAATGTCATGGCTAATAAGTGTTTTCTTCTTTTGCCGTTGCCTAATAACACGGTAGGTGTGGCCAAGACACCTTCTAGTGCCTGATGCCTTTTGATGCCTTTATGTTGGGACAATTCATGATTTCCCTTGCTCATGTCAGGGTCGATCCCCAAATTTGACAGTATACGAGAGCTGCAAAACAAGTTCCTTGGGGCTATGCTTGTGCCGTATGCACTGTATCCTAAAGTCAGCAGAGTTTTTATGTGCAAAAAGAGGGCATCATAGGTAGAGCATATAGTGACTGGGCGTACCTTCTAGTGCCTGTTGTTAAACGTAATGGTCCTGTGTGTATATGGTAATAGTAAGAGGTTTTAAAGTACCTATAAACTCAGTCTCGGTCGCTGAGCAGTACCCTCTGCCACACATAGAATTTGTTTAGCTAACTTATTTGGAGGAGGTAAGAGTGCCCAGGACAATATCATAATGGTACATACAATGCATGCAGCTTTAGTAGTGTTGCTTTAGAATTGCACACAATTTAGGTATCCTGCTAATGAATAGTAACTGTTTTGCTATTTTTTTCGGCAGCATTCTAGTTATACATGTCTGTTCAGATATCTATTCAGTATATTTCTTGCTCTGTTCTTGATCAGTAGCACTGGATTTAGGATCTGTGGAGCTCTGTTCTTCGTGACCAGTTAGTTGAGGATAAATGTGCTCTCTTGCCGCGTATTAGACATAATTTTCTTCTTTTCTCTATTGTTTCTTTGGCTAGATCGTCGTTTGAAAAGATAGTATAAGGTATCTTTCTTGCCATAAATAAGATCAACTTTTGTTTCCAGTCTTAGAATGTTGCAGTGCTTTGTTATGTCTGTCTTGCTTGCATCGTATTGTGTTGTTTGGTGTTCTCATTCGATTTCTAATGTAAAATTCAGGTCAAGTTTATCCATCAGCGTTTTCTTGGGTTTCTGCTCAGTTTACTTTTAGGCTTCTCATTTAGGCTGTTGATTTGGGGATTATCTCTGTGACCTTGGTTCTTAAGGTAGTTAGATCTCGAAGGTTGCTTCTCTGAGTGGAACTGGAGTACTATTTTATGCTCGCCTCTACACCAAGGTCGAATCACTTGCTGCTTTCAGCAATACCAGGGCTCGAATTAGAAGGTCTCAATTCGCAATTTGCGAGCCGATTTTTGCCACATGCGAATCAAAATTTTATTTGTTGCTAACCAAAACATTTTAATAAAATGAATTCGTTTTGTATTTTTGTTTTTCATGTTTTGTTTCTCTAAAAAGATATATATGTAAAATGAAGAAACATATCAGAAATCCCTTCAAAATATATACGAAATTCGGTCAAAAGTCAGTAAACTTGCTTTCATCACAGTTTTCAAACATGCTCTCACAAAGTGACTTCCTATAAGAAACACGTTGTTCCTCTAAATTCACAATTTTTTTTTGCGAACCGATTTTATCCTATTAATTGGAACCCTGAATACTTTTTTGGCTGAATTCTAACTGGTGGTTTCTACCCATATGGCATGAGACATGACATTTGTGAAATACAATTTCAAGTTTTAGAGAAAAGTATGAATTTAATTCCAGTTAGTTTGGGCATAAAATCAATCATTTAAGGTCTCCACAAAAAGCAAAGAGTGGGGTTTGTGTGTGTTCACATGCACAAAGGTCAGAGAATGAGTCAGATCTTAGGGCATGGTTTGGACTTGAGAACTACAGCTTTTTTAATACCCTGATAACTCGAACTCTGATGGAAAAAAAGTTCGAGGTATTGGGGTTTCAGAATATTTTGGTCAATTCAAATTCAATTCAAATAAAATTGAAAATAAGTTTAATTCGAATTAGCTGGGAATTCGAGTTATCCAAGTTGGAGTTGTGAAGGTTCTACTGCACAATAGCAGGCTTTTGCCTAGAACAACTTCAATTTCAGTTTTGTGAATTAGTACATGGCGCCAAAGGAGGTAGCCATCAATTTTGAGTCTGCCAAAATTAGCTTAAATTACCCCTTGCACCATCATCTCGTACTTTATTGTGAATTTCGTGTCTATTATGGCAACTACTGAGGACGTTAAAAAGCTGACCAAAAGCGAAATTAAGCCCTACCAAGCCAGATTAATTGAACTAGAGAAGATAGTCTCAGGGTTGGAAACCTCGCATAACTGAACAAATGAACACCGCTAATGAACAATTTAGCAAACAAGAGAACGAGACTAATAATCTGAGGACAAACATGAGCCAAACAGAATCATTGATTTATGATCTTGCCCAGTGTCATCTGCCGAGATTGTATTGAAATTACACACACCCTTACCTCTGTCAAGGCTCTGGAGCTTTCAGGCAATAACAAGGGGTACATATCGGAATTACTTACCCTATTTCGGAAAGAGCTCCTCAGCGCTGATAACAGGATTAAGAAGAAACTTGAATGGAGAAGCATATGGCCGAATAATGGAACAATGTATTTCAAGCAGTCGGGTAGCTCACCTATGTACAAGTTTGATACAGCAAAGGATTTGAATGATTTTGAAAAGAAGATAAAGCTGCCACTTTCTAATTTAGAAAATAAACACCATAAAAACAGCACTGAGATACAGTAAGTTATTATTATTAGTTACCGTTTTTCGGGGTAAATTTGAATCTTGATTTTACTTATAAAAGCTGAACGTTAGTTTGCATAACAGTGCTCTTAAGGGATCTGCTGTCGGAGATTTTCTTGTTGCGATGTGTAAATTAGTAATAAAAATGTAAATTCTACACCGTAAAAACGTCAGTAAGTATTCTCTCGTTTTTACGGTGTAGAATTTACATTTTTATTACTAAATTGTTTCTTTAGAAACAGCGACGCAGCTTAAACTAGTTTACCGCTAGTTAGTTTTCGATGTGTAAATTATTTTATACCTCTTTTACTTTAATTTGAGCTAGTCCTGTTGTTTACGAAATAAATACTACTGACGTATTTCCCTTCTGCAGGATCACTGACAGATTTTCTTAGAGAATTAGAAGCATGAATCTTTCACAGTGAAACAAATTTTAAATCTAAAGACTTATTTGCAGACATACTCGAAAATCCAGATAAAAATCACGTCTAAGTTGAAGAATTTACTATCGAATCGAAATACTACAAGATCAAACAAACTTCTATTCTCCTTCGCAGCCGTCATGGGCCGCCACGCAACGCTTCTTGCCACTAATGGCTTCTCACTTGAGCTCTGCATTCCTTTCCCTTTGTTACTGTGAACCAATAAATGCATGTAATGATGAACAGAGGACAGATGTTGCTTTTGGAAGTAGACAGTCCACACAGCCCGTGAAGAGGGGTTATTCCATTGCATTCAACTACATTCTTGAAACGTTTTGAAGCTCTGAAGAACACGTACAAGTAATTGGAGATTACTCAGTAATAATGACTCCCGGTGTTTGCCTTACATACCAGGAAATTCATAAGAGCTAGTGACTATACAAAAGCGCTTTAAGCCTTCTTCCCATCATGCAGTTTGTCAGTACTAAAGGCAAACTGACATGACAGGTGAAGATTCGATACATTGTAATCACATGTGAGAACCTAAGACATTTGAAATCTCAAATGGGACATGCAGTTACTTCTTGGTGCATACACAATGAAACAGTAGAATAGACTATGTGCTCCAGGCAAATGTAGCGAACATTTATTATTGTTATTAGTTTTTGTTTGACACGTTTACTCAACGCTATATGGTGTCAGAATTGGCTGCTATTAAAACGTAGTTATTGAGAAAACATGCCCCATTATGTACAAAATTCAAGTGAAAGATATGATAAATTGCGACACCATAACATTGATCACCTTGTGGTGATTTCTATTAGTAAGTTCAATGATAAACCCATATAGACCTGGATCAATTTTGTGCCACTTTTGGTCAGTGCCATCATAACCAACTGAAATCGCTCCAATTGTAACAGTAGCAGAGAGTTACCAGGCTGTTGTGAAAAGCCTCCACCAGTAACTGAACAGTTCCATCCAAACGGTGTTAAAACGGTGTTAAATTACGTTCACCCAGTAGATTTTAGACAGTTTATTTTATCAGAAACGTTGCTATATTTCAGATAAAGAGCAGTGTTATATATTTGAAAGAATAACCTTTTTATTAAACTTTAGAGAGTAGCAAATGTTGTGGGTTCCCTATGTTGAGTTGTCAAGTAATGCAGGAACATTTGTGTTAATGCACACATACTTTGGTACTTTCTCATTTTTGTGTATTTGAAAATGAACCAAACTACTGAGCTGTATACAAACGGAAAGATCAGCTTCAAAAAGGCTCAATGCTAGAATCAAACAGTGGATAAAGGGGATAATTTATGAGGGCTAGAACTGTGTGGACGCATACTTTGGTACTTTCTTTGAAAATGAACCAAACTACTTGGCTGTATTCAGGAAAGATCAGCTTCAAAAAGGCTCAATGCTAGAATCAAACAGTGGGTAAAGGGGATAATTTATGAGGGCTAGAACTGTACGCTATTAAAAAACAGAAATCCTGAGTATTAACAAATTATATGTCTTGAGTTTTCTTAAGGAATTCGATGTGCTAACTCGGTGTTTTCATCAGCTGTGAGGCAGACCGAACATGAAAGAAACTTTGGCGACTTTAATGGTGATGATGATGAGGATGATGAAGAGGAAAACAGTATTGATGCTGAAGATGATAATAGTGACTATGCAATCTACAGTTGTCCTGGCAATATTAAGGAAGCAACTCAAAGATTGAAGGAAAACCTAACAGCCCTATTACAGGTCCATTTTTATTCTGGTTATTGTTGCTATAATTGTACCTTTGTTTACCTTGATATTTTATTTATGATTGTAGACTTCCAAATAGTGCTTAGGTAGAATACTGCAATCTTCCTTCCACTTACCATTGCAATTTTCATCATTCTATCATCCAATCTTTTAACTTCAAACACCTCCTCTACTAGATCTTCTTTTACCATGATCCCTTTTCCATTTCTGGGATCATCCCCGGTGTAAGAACCTGTGAACTTCACGAGTGACGTAAAACAGAAAACAATGAAGTCAAAACAATAGATAGAACGAACGTAATAGTGACAAAACAAAGAAAAAAGTTCACAGGTTCTTACACCGAGGATGCGCCCATTTCTGTCGAGACTTGGATATTTTTGCGATTTCTTTTTTACCTAAGCTAATTCAGCTTTCCATTCTCCCAGAGTCGGAAATGAGTACCAGTGTCTGCTGGGGCTAACCATGGATGGATTAGTGTTCCTTCTAGGGGGAGTTTAAAGACTCTCATCCTCTTAACACTACAGAAGCCAGAGATAAGCACCAGCTCCTTGGGCTACTTTGCTCATAAGGATTTAGCTAGCTACCTTTAATTAATCTTTTGCAAGTCGGAGTTATGATAGGTGGGCTCTTTGTCTAATATTTTGCAGTTCTGTCACTGTCAGCCAGAAAAAAGTTTTGCCGGTCATCGTCCCTTATGCTTTCTTTTTGCATTCTTCTAGTTTCACTCCTAGAATAAATGGTTCTTTCGCTCTTTAATATTCGAGAGTTACTATTTCGTTTTTGTTTCATGTGACATTTGTCAACTATCCTTTATTTATAGTATCGTTGTTACCAATTACTGATCACAAATAAACCGTATTACAAATTAATACAACCGCCGTATAACGTGACTATACTTGCACTTTTAAACTTATTTTCAGTACACAAAAATCGAGACAAATTTCTAGACCTAGAAAGTACTGATATCTGTACGACCTGAATTTTGAAAAAAAAAAAAGGCCAGAATCAATGATAAAGATTGAACATTTTTTAAAATTTAAAATCGCTAAATAAAACTGCCATGGTTCGATCATCAGCATTAGCCTTACCAAAAAAAGAAAGCTCCTTCTGATTGGTAGAGTGCTCGAGCATCTGTAATAGTATCTTTGTGATTTTCCTGAAAGGTACCAAAACCGCTAAAATTTCAACTGAAGTTTTCCATGCAAATCCTGTGTCATAGCATGCCTAGATACATTAATCCACAGTCTAGTATCATGTGTTTCATATCCTGACAGTGTTTCCAGATGTGATGACAGAGCCCCCGAGGTTCATTAAAATTCACTAAACTCTTTATTTTGCTTTTTGCAGACTTAAGGCCTTAAAAAGGTCTTAAATTTGCTATAATTTCTTTTTTAAGTCTTAAAAGGCATTATATGTAACGCGCATGAAAGTGAGTTTTTCTGAATCTGCCTTTGTTGATCGGAACTCTTGTTGTTATTCGGTTGTAAAATTTAGATTTTTGTGAAGGTGTGATCTTGTTTGCTATGGAAGGTGTTTCTCTCTCTTCAAGGTTTTTTTTTTCTATTTTTCTTTGTTTTGAAAAATTGGTCTTACATTAAATTAGTTGGCTCCTGATCTGCAGGAACCCTGGATGATGTCTGTCAAGATAAGCTCTAATTTGACATTGATGAGCCTAAATAACAGAGCAAATGTTGACCGCCCTGCAGAAAAGAGCAAATAGAGACATGTTGTATTCCATTGCTAATTAGTTTATTTTTATTATTTAAAGGATTTACTGTTCTTGCTAAGTGCAGTCCCTCTTAAGGATTCAGAACAAACACTTCATCATGTAATCCAGCTGTTGGCAGAACTGACTAGAACAGATGTGGAGCTCTTTAGTGACAAATTTGATGTTGACAAGTAAGTATTTGATAGTTTAAAAAAAACATATTTATAAATCATGCTTTTTCTAAACTATACAGTCCATCGATATCGCAGGATTACTCTACCCACATAAATGCACATTGCACTTGTACTTTTTTTCTCATTTGACCTTAAATACTGTCACACATAATGTCTAAACATCACTCATTATCACTGACAACAGCCCTTCGCAGTACTACTTACTTTATGCTAGGTAAATACTTAAAATACAGTGCGCTGCTACACCATTTCTTATTTGAGTTTGATGGCTGTCACAGTCACTACTCACTATCACTGACGACAGTCTTTCCAAGTTTGAGGATTTCACCCAGGGTTGTTCTTATGTGATTTGTACTAGTTTCTGTTAGTCATAGAAACAATATCCCTTTCAGAAAGATGGTAAGGAAATATGTTTAAAATTGTTATGCACTTTAATCAACCAGCAATCAGCACTTGTTGATGTTTCATATAAGGCTGATGTTGAGACATTAATAGAACTCACAATAATATTGGTTTTTATTGCAACATTACTTTTTTCCTACAGAAATAGCATATTTTCGATCAATTCCATTGCACAGCTTGCATTTGTGGTAAGTTTTCTGTCTTTTTTACCTTGCATTTGATCAAACTACACACTACCTTTTTGATTATGAATAAAACATTTGCAGTTTATTCTGCTTTTCAGAGTTCAACCGCAACATATTTAAGTAGTTTGGCAAATAACAAAAACAGGAAAACAGTTAAAGCAAACTCAATGATTGAAAGATAAATTAAATACTGGACTTCGTAATCACGAAGTACTGCGCTTTATCAGTGTCTCTAATTTTAACTTTAATGAATCTGAATAAACCTCATCCAATAAGGGTTTGTTATTGGCTTTTGCTAGCATTGGTTTTGGGAATAGATGACAAACTTTACTTTAGTATTTTTTTATACTGAAGTTTAACGCTAAAAATTTCTTAAAATCCATTAAGAAAGGTTAAAAAGTTAAAAAGTTAAAAAAGGTTTAAAAAACGACGACGTTTCGGCGCAAACACAACGCCATTCTCAAGTCAAATGCTAACTGAGATAATTGAATACTGTTTAGTATTTTTGTTAGATGAGCTATTGTTAGATGCAAAAAAGTTCAATACATAGTTTGAAAGCTGGCTTCAACAAACATTAGAAAATAATCCTGAAACAACGCGCGCTCTGATTGGCTACAAATCTATTTTATGTAACTGAACATAAATCACGTAATGACGTCACGCAACGCAAGAAAAGTTTTTCTGAAGGATGGAAGTGAAATTATTTTCTAAAAGGAATAAAACAGTATCACTTGTGTTTCTAGACAATAATATAAAACGCTATGACGTGTAGAACCTTCGAAAAGCAAAGAGAAAACTCGGCTTTGTCTCGTGATGCTGTTTTTTTCCATTAATATCAAACCGAGAAGGAACACAACAGTTAGGCATATATCAAAGGTTAGTTAATATGATTATGGATGACTTTTAAAAGGAAGTCGTCGCAATAATAAAATGCTTGGTGGTTTCATCGTGGGTTGCACAGCTAGCTTCAAAAGTTACTTGTGGCCTTTTCTTTACAAAAGCCGAATTGAAAATATTTAGCTAACTGTCTAGTCTAGCCTCTGGCTGTTACGGTCATCTAAACACCAACATTTCTGTATATTTTTGTTTTTCTGATAGTTATGTATATATATGTAAATTAGTATTGAAATAAATGTTGTTATTGTTGTTGTTGGTAGTGATGCCTTAACACAAACAAAAAAATGTTTTTGCAAATCGTGTTTAAAGCTTGGTCAACGTATACTGTCTACTACAGTGGAACAAAGTTTGTTGAAAAAGCGAATTTGAATCGTACAAGCAATTGGCTTACACAGACAATGTTTATAAACGTTTTTTTTTTCAGGGACTTGAGTATGTTTGTTTCAATGGCCTTCATGGTACTCCAGGCTCCAATACAAAAGCAGTAAGCCGCTTATTATTATATTCTTTTCATTTAATCAGTTTCCCAGTTTCGATTTTCTTTCTATTTCCTTTTAAATCTCCATTATAAAATGTAAAGGGATATCATGTCCCAATCCAGTATTAAAGAATACCTTGGTGACAAATTAAGGGATCATGAGAATGATAAAAGCCCACATGCACAATTTTAGAAGAGATATTAGGACACCGTCAATACTGCTATCATAATTACCACTATCATAGTTACTGTCAATACTGGTATCATAATTACCACTATCATAGT
>JAOBBB020144266.1:0-12594 GCA_025331005.2 Zoanthus gigantus
AGCAGTTGAGGTGTCAGGTTCAGTTGGTAGAGGAAGGCCAAAGAAAACATGGGAAGAAGTGATAAAGATGGATTTGAAAGAAAGAAGAGTTAGTTAGCAAAGACCTGGTCATCCAATGCATGCCAGCATGTAAAACAGACGTAAACCAAATATGATGATGGTGAGATCGAGACACATAATCATATACAAATATCCATTTATTAATCATTTCCCCGCAAACACTTCAAGGCTTTGATCCATACAAATTCCTTGAATGAAGTTATCTTTTAAAAGTTAATTGTAAATAGCATTCAAACTAGAGATTTTCTATTAAACAACTACTGAACGTTTTTTTGTTTAATGACCTTGATATAAAATTGGTATATTAAACATTTTTTGGCAAATCAGTTCAGACAATGAAAAGTTTTGTTTTCTTTAATAAATCATTAGCTGTCCTTTTCTAAAAAACTACTCAAGACAGTCAGGCTTGTTTTTAACAGAATGTTGTGTGAAAGAAGTTAAAGAGAAGTTTACTCAGTACCTAGCTAGATATTGTTGTTAACATCAAAATTTCTCTGTTTTGCAGAAAATTATAATTTTTTCCAGTCAATTGTCTTTAAGATTGTGTATTTCAAATATTTGTTTAAAGTTTAAATAAACCTGTCAGTTTACTGACTTGAAGATCAACTTGAATCACCTTTTTCATTAATTTCATTTTTTCTTCAATGCCCCAGCTTTTACTGACTAAAGTAAACTGTTTCTAAAACAAACTTTTGCTGAAGATTTTCCTCCACTCTCTTTTAAACAATATGGTGAAAAAATCTATTCTTTTTGAATTTACATTTGTTTTTTTTTCAAAAGCAAAACAAATACAGCAGTTTGGTGGGTCCATAACCAGTTCTGGGCCAATGATATCATAGAGATAGCATAGAGATATCATTCAGCCATAAAATTTAAACAAAATGTGTTATATGGTACATATATATATATATAGAATTCAGGGTCTGGGTAAGGGTTAGTTTGTATGATTAGACAATAGTATGTGCCAGTACGGTAATTTTACCCAATTTTCTCACATATAACATTGTCTTACAGGCCTCGTGGAGCATGGCCTCCTTAAGTTGTGTTGAAGAATTTATCCAACTTCACTTTATAATTGTTGATCTAAGTCCACTCAGATATTACTCGTCAAAAATTAAACACCAATAAAAGTTTTATATTTATTCCATTACTTTGCGAGGTAAAATTCGACAAAATTCTTACGAACAGCCTTGCAAGTTCGTGAGCCTATTTCCGTGTATTTGAGGCGGGAAAGTGCCATAATATAAAATCAAAATAGCAAAATGTTTGACTTCAAGTTTTCCATTTTTCGGCAAATAGGTTATTGCTTCTTAACTTTACTATAAAAATGTTCAGCGATTTGGAAGTTGTCACTAACCTTGTAATTTACTGTCGATCTTCTCCTTTCAACTGTTTTTCAATCTTCCCACAAACAGTATCAAGCGCCATTGACGCTGGGCTGCATGTGGTTTCTTTGACAAAACCTAGTACCCAGACCTCAAATGAAAATTTAGCGGGATTCTAAGGGGCTGTTTACATGAGACCGGGGCGACTTGCGCTCCTGTGTAGCAACCGGAGTGAACCCGCGCCTGTGTGATTCACTCCACATGACATTTTTTGGTGGCATCATGTAAACAAATGCAGAGCCAAAAGAAGGAACCGGAGTGAACTCGCGCCGGAGCGAAAGTCGCCCCGGTTTCATGTAAACAGCCCCTAATTTTACTGTACGGCCTACGGGTGGTTCATTTACAACAGTGTTTCTCTGAAGTCCAATACACTTGAGCATTTTTTGTTAAAAACGTCAAAATCTGCCTCAAATAGCTGATAGTAGGTCGAATATATAAATGAATTAAGAAATAAAACATGTTCTCCGTGTCTTCATAGCTTAGAGAAAACCGAGGTGAACGTTTGAGAGAATACAAGAGTAAATCATTCGGAAAACCCGAGACGCAATCGAAGGTTTTTACCTGCTCTAGAATTCTCACAAACTTTTCCGAGGTTTTCACGAGGTTATGAAGGCACGAAAAACATGTTTTGTTTCTTTTATAAAATTATTATATATTTTCCGCGTACAACAAAGAGAAAGACGATATACGAAGTGCGTATAGATAAATTTCTCTCATGAAACTGTAAATTCTCACAACTTGGAGACAGCCAATGATATTGCTCCCATAAGATATAAAGCGAACACATTTTTGAGTGATGTTATTAAGAATATTTTTCAACAAAGTTGCCCCACTGAGGGTTCAAGGGTTTAAGAGATTGGAGCATAACTGTGTTAATAACTCAATGAGAATTTGCAACAACATTCTGATTTTTAACAAGGATACATGTTTAGTTTTGACCTTTCGAATGATTTCGACAAATGCCATAAGTTCACAAATTTTAGTTTTTGTGACGTCATACTTAGCCACTCTATACGTAATTCGTCTCATTGAGACTTTTGACTTCATACTTTTATATATAGATTACCTAAATACTTAGATATTTTCCAAGCTCTTTAAAAGCTCTGAAAGTCATCCAACAGTTGAGAGTCTAAATTGTTTAACTTCTTTACCCGAGAAGAAGCGAGTATGACTTTCTTTTCAGCCAATGCTGACTCGGCTTTCCTACCTTAAGAGTAAGATGAGATAAGACAAAAAAAAAATTGACATCTCCCCCAAAGGGGCTTTTCAGTGTCATATACTAAAAACCCTCTCTCCCAGTTAAGAATCCCAATTGGTAGGAAGCAAACCAGTTGGCTATTTACAAAGCGTGGTGAATTTGCCCCTGGGATCACAGAGGACAAATCCATTCAGTAGTCCCAGTTGGGGATTTGAACCCAGGTCCCCCGCATTCAAATCCCAAACTCTAACCATTGAGCCACGCTGCCTCCCATAGAGTGGAAGCTAACCTGCTATAGATAAGTGACCTTTCCAGGGACCTCTCTTCTCCCCTGTTTTGATGGATTAGTCAAGGTCGAGTAAGTCAGAGTTTCGCATTTTCTTGGCACTAGAGAAATCGGAGATAAGCACCGGCTTCAATAATAAGCCACTAGGCTTGGAAGAAGATTTAGCTTGTGGAATGAATAAAAGCAAGACGAGTATTTGAATAAGTCGTAATTCTGACAAGAAAAGGTTAAAACGGTTGTCGCCGTATTTAGTGCAACGAGTTAACATTTTAAGTCTATCAGTGACGTCATTGTTCTCATTTGAATCTTTCAGTGACGTCATTGTTGGAGAAATTGTGTTGATACAATAGCAATGATCCTAAGATGTTCAACCCAAAGTTGCCGTTTAAAACAAAGCGTCCTTCCAGGAAGAGTCAAAGATTCTCATCCGCTTAGCACTACAGAAACCGGAGATAAGCCCCAGTTCTATGGGGTAAAATAAACTAACTTCTCTCTATATATGTAACAGATAGCTATTTTAGCAAATTCGATGCCCTATAAAAAGCGAATAACATTTTTCTTGGTCAACCCTGATTGTAAAGTTAAAATACATCGCTTTTTACAAACTGAGAATAAAAAGAAAAATGTCGATTCTTTGATGGGAAAGCACAGAACACGAATGCAGTTTGAAATCTTCGTCAAAGAAATTCAAGGAGTGACATCTAACACATCAGCTCTTCACACTACATATTACCTCGAGTTTATTAAATTGCAGTAGCTCTAGAGAAGGGCTAACGCTGAAAACGTCACCTCCTTACACTACGTAAGTTGATGATAAAACTAATGTCCAAGTTTGAGTTGTCTAAATTATTTGGGGTAAAATTAATACTTGATACGACAAACCCTCTACCGTAGGGTAAAGACAAGTGATCGACGTATTACGTCAACTGGTTCTTGAAACTCTTATTAATGAAACTCTTGGCAATTGAGCTTCTAATACCATGAAAGTTACTGAGAAAAAAACAATTTCAATAGTTGATTCAACGCACATTCATACAAAAATATTACAGGATTCCTGGAGGTTCCAACTCAAGACCTTTACTGAAGACTTTTCAAAACCGAATCTTGTACAATACATCATTTTACTAATGCAAATTTTTGTCCTCTCCAGTCCTCTGTGGGGACAAAAAGCTGCAAATCTGGTGAATTAATAAGACAAAATGTGACCATACGCACACTGAATACAACACTTACGTAGTGTAAGGAGGTGAAATTTTCAGCGTTAGCCCTTCTCTAGAGCTACTGCAATTTAATAAACTCGAGGCAATATGTAGTGTGAAGAGCTGATGTGTTAGATGTCAATAGTATTTTGCCCCAAAGAAGCCTGAAACTGTCAAAAATTTGTATTGGTAAAATGGCGTATTTAAGACCTATGCTCCTCAAAATGTTGCTCACATGATCTAGTGAAAGAGTAGATTGTCCGCAGATCAACAGAACTGTGGGCTTTGAAGTGACTGCTTGTCCACTTTTCAATTCTTTTTCAAGGCATTCAGTGTGCGTGACAAGCATGATAGCCAAACTCAAAAGCTTCAAATTATAACCAGTGGAAGAAACACTTTTGACTTGAAATAAAATATTTTTATAACATTTTTAAGTTCTAAACAAAGAACTCTTCTTATTTCTAAAACTTTTAAAAAAAGGCCTTAAAAACTCAAAATCAAAAATAAGACTTTTAAGGACCTGCGGGCGCCCTGTATAAGAATAATTTCGAGTTGATTGTTTTTTAAAACAGGAAACAACGTTGCTCTATCGTTGCTAACTTTCTGCAGGAGTAAGCAATTGTACAAAGACAGCAATACTAACTAATGTACCTAAACGATCGTAATATTAATGCTACGGCACATTCTGTTAATAGTGACAAATTTTTCTCAGTGATTCATCTACCTTTAATCACTTTCCAAAACTTACATTAATCATTATTTCTTATCGGTGTCAAGCCATGGGGGGTTACGCAAACTAAAATTTAAGATTGCCTTTCAAACCTTAAATAGTATTCCGTTCCTTTACCAAATCGCGAAAATCGAAAGATATGGAAATCGAAGGAGCAGAAATCATCATCATCATCAATCCAATTTTGATCCGGATTTATCCCCGTATACGGGGGTGGCCAGAATTATCCCACTTTGCCAGCAATCTCTCCAACTCCCGCTCTCCATCTCGCTCGATTCAAGGCATCCTCCTTCTCCAAACCAACACTCTTACTCTCCTTCTCCACTTGCGTCTTCCACGTCTTCTTTGGTCGTCCTCGCTTTCTCTTGCCCTTCACTTCAAACTCTAACGCAGAAATCTAACTTATAAATCAAGTACTGGTTTGCATTAAATGTTTCTAGAATGTGACAGACTGAGTCGAGGACGCGTCCATCGCGATTTGTGAAAATGCTAAAGCTTTCGCGTAAATTCGTGTTTAGATAAAAAGGAATTTGGATAAAAAGGAATTACAAACTATCGCATATTGCTTTAAGAACAAAAGCAAGGCCAAGATTTTTGAAGTCAAGCACGACTTCCTTCATTTCACAGGTAGTCTGAGCAGCACAAAAACCTTCACCTTTCTCGCCGTTATCCACGCAAAAAAGACAACGTGGGATGCTCTAGTGTTGTTTGTGACGCAATGCAATTAAGAAGCGGTTCAGTGCACTCTGGTTTAATGCAGCGCATTGTGGTGAAAATTCATGAAATCGAGAATTCGTCACTCATTTTCCATATTCTAGTCCTGATTATGCTACTGTTTGCTCACTGCGCTACATCCACAGCAATGAAATGAAAAGGCAGAAGAATCTAGCACGCAGGAACACTGGGCAGACTTTTCACTCACAAGTGTGACCAGAATCCCTTGCGCACCAAGTTGCTGACATCAACCAGGTCCAGCTCAATGGTCGGTCTTTCCCGTTCTGCTCAGGAAGAGAATGGTTCGTATTTTAAGACCGAACGTTTTTAAATTTATGGTCAATAAATACCAAGGAAAACATGTACCGTTTAAGATAATAAAAAAGTTCAAAACAATAACTCACTATACAGCGACACCAATCATACCTCGTGGGTAGGTCTAGTATCACGGTCAGCAAATACCCAGGATTAACTGTACCGTGTAACATAATTGAAAAGTTCAATATAATAACTGACTCTACTAATACAGCGACAGCAATCATATCATATTGGTAGGCCTAGCATCATGGTTAGTAAAACCAAGGATTAACTGTACCGTTAAGATAATTCAAGAATTCAAAACAATAACTGACTATACAGCGACACCAATCATATCATATTGGTAAACTAGTTTATGTTTCGTTATCAAAAAATGCTAAAAAAAGCTTAAATGCGAACAACCATGACCCCACTTGTTTTAGGCATAACGGAATACGCTTTGGTGAAACCATGTTGACAAAAGTAGTTTTATTTCTTTCATTCTTGTTAAATACCTTTCTTTTAGCCAACGAATGATCTTGTTTTTCACTACCGCCAGCATGGTTCCCTGGTCTCAAATCCCAGCTTGGTGTTAGGATGGCAGCAAAATCTAGGAGCTTGAAAGTAATAAATCAGTTACATTGTTAATTCAAGATTATTTGCTGTCAAATAAAAATAAGTAACTTGTAAAGTTTTACTTAGTATTTTTTAACTGTTAAAATTAAAACCATCAAATTTTCTAAATGAAAATGCTAATGTTTATTATATGGATAATAGTGTTTTACCAAAAACTATAACCTTCGTATTTTTCATATTTTCACTAGTGAAAATCTCCCGGATGAACGCTCCCGTCCTAAACAATTTCCCGCCAATTTCTTGTTGTTTGTTTCTGCAAAAATATGGTGGTTCCTCTGGTTTCAGAAGACAATTTGGTGAAATTTTTAAACGAGCTGCCTTTGTAAAATCAACCTAATTCTCACCGTATCCACTTGATCTTTTTTTTTGCTCACTAAATAGTTTTCCTTCTTCAACTCAGTTTATGAAATTACAACAGATTGAAGAGAAATTGATAGAAAAACAAATTTAGATATTTTTCTCGACAAACTATCAGTTCTGACGAACAAGCAAAATGTTGATAAAATTTCTCATCGAGTCTTACAAGAAATGCAACGTTCCTTTCTAGAAATTATATCACTGCACAATTTTCTGATGTTGTGATTAATATCTTCACTCATGTTTCTTTGCAATGGTTTAAACAAAACTTTTACAGATTCATTAACTCGCAACGTCGAAAAACGTTGAACCACATGCTTGTTACTAAGTCACTCATGGTCATTCATGAAGTTGAGGCATTTGTGATAATCAGTCAGCAGGCCGGACGAAATACACCATTTTACTAATGCAAACTTTTGTTCTCCCCAGTCCTCTGTGGGGACAAAAACTGCAAATCTTGTGGATTAATAAGACAAAATGTGACCGAGCAACACAATTTTGCCCCAACAGAGGCCTGAAACTGGCAAAAATTTGTATCAGTAAAATGGCGTATTGCTCAAAAGCAGATAGCATTAAGCCTGAGCCCGCGAGAACGACATAATTTGCATGTGTTGTCCTTCACTGACATTGAAAGAAACAATTTTCAAATGCAAGATAATATTGATCACGCAGTTGAAGAAAGAGAGAAAAAAGAAGGAAAAACAATCTGATCTGAAAAATAACTTCACTGCACTTAAAAATGTAGCAGAAAGTTTGACTGTCTCCTACACGAAATGCTATTCATCCGTAAAAGGAAACCAAACTTAATATTTAAACAGTTCACTACGAGCCAAGATTTGTGTTTTATCTTACTTTATAATAGCTTTTCGTTCATATTCAAATTAGTTCTACCAAACTGTATTTTGAATTGTCATCTTTATGAATAAATCATTCTTGAAAATGCAGTCATGCACATAATTTTAGCGTTATTCTTCATTTTAAGTAAAAACAAAGAAATAGAACGAAATCTCAACGAATACTAGAAATTCAAAGGTTGCCATGTTGCCCTAAACGCATTAAAGGGAACCTCGGCTGTCCAATAATATCAATCTTAAATAAGAGTTTACCTGTCTACATCAGCAGCTTAAATTTGATAATTTTCTGTATATAATTCACGCCAAGCGATTTGTTTTGATCATTAAATTTCTTGCAGGCCGCCAACTTGAAATGTGACGTAGTTGCTTTGTAGTACCAGTCTCTACTCTTGATAAAAACAATTGCAATGAACGATTGGGGGTTTGGCACTACAACGCAATTAAGTCACATTTCAAGATGGCGGCTCGCTGGAAATTCAGTGACCAAAACAAATTACTTAGCGTGAATTATATATAGAGAATTATCAAATTCGAGCTACCAATGTGGACATAAGTTGAGGAAATCTCTTAAATGGGATTAATATTGTTGGACAACCGAGGTTTTCTTTAACAACTCATTCAGCTTGTTTAAAAACCTTACCTTGGATTTGTGGTTGAGTTGCTTGGCATCAGGCATCAACATGTCACACCTCCCAATCATATCTGAGATCTTTCTGAATCCCAACTTTGCCATGTAGTCTCTCACCTAGAGTAGAATAAAACGAAAATAATGACCGAGTGGCTGATGCAGTTGTTAATCTCTAAATTCCGACCACAAGGTCCTGGGTTCGACTCTCGGCTCTGCTGACATCTGAATAATAAATGTCATATATAAATGGAATGCTGAATCGGTGTTTCTACAGAAAGAGTTTTACAAGTAGTTAATTTTACACCGTAGTGAAAAGGAATTTTAAAAAACTGACGTTTTTGTCTTTTAAAAAACCTTTTGTCTTTTTAACAATTTTTTTTTCTCACACATATTCTTTTGTTTTTTTACATACCTATATCATTGCATTATCTTGCTTTTTATCGCTATATAAACACCTCTTTATTTATAACTCACGCATTCACTTCGACGAAGGACTACAGTCCAAAACGTCAGTTTTTTTAAAATTCTTTTTCACTACGGTGTAAAATTTAACTACTTGTAAAACTGAGATCTTAGTAGTTGTGTCAACATCTTTGCCGCTAAAGCAGACTCAGCAGTTCATCCTTACGAGGCCAGTAACTAGAGTACCACCATAGAATATACTAAGTACAAACCAGCGACGGATTGGTGTATTGTCCAGATGTAGTCAAACGCTGCCATCCGTTTAACACTACAGAAACCGGAGTTAAGCGCCGGCTTCATGGGCCACCTAGTTCAAAAAAGATTTAGCATGATGAAACCACAGCATAGTTAAATCCTGCAATTGCATGAAGCTAAATCGTTTAAGAACCTTGTGGCTCATGGAGCCGGTGCTTATCTAGTGTAGTGTTAAGCAGATGATAGTCTTTGACTCCCCCTGGACGGGACACTAATCCATCGCAGGTTAGCTCCCAGTACATGCTAGTACTCATTTACCTACCCCGGAAGGATGGGTCACTCATTGCACAAAACTGATTTTGCAGATAGGTTTATATGGGCTTATTTTTGAAAATTTTGCAATGGTCCCCCCTTAGCTATTTAGCGGAAAATGGCGATTTTCAACACGTTTGGAAAATTTATCGTCTAATTGGCCTTGTTTGTTGCGGTTATTTATTTAGGATGTTTAGATTTCGATCCATACTAAGTACGCCATTATACGGCTTGTATTTCGCTTGTCTTTCGCTTTTCAAAGATAATTCGCGAGTTTGTTTGAGTTTACCCTATAATTTCTTACGCGCAATCTTTCCCACCATCAAAATCCCTTATTTCAAACGTTAAATACTTTTCATCTAAAAGATTTTCCAAATTGGAAATGATGGACGCGGAAGAAATTCCTAACTTCACTTTGGAATTTAATTTTTAACTAAGCCTAAAAGTAAAATATACAAATTGTGGAAAACTACCGTTTTTTTTGAGTGAATTAACGAAATAAACTTCAATGGCAAAACAGTCACATCAAACTTATGCCACAGATTTTTCCTTATTAATGCCTATAATGGCAATACAAAAAAAGAAAATTCTTTACTTTCATTTTAAATCTATTTTTTAACTTCACGTTACATTTAAAACTTGAAATTAACAAGAATCCGCGATCGTAAGAGGCCAGAGAGGCAATTCATTCTCAAATGCAGAAATTAATGAGCCGGTGGGGTCCTAAAGCTGATAGCCTCTAGAAATTTGCTACGATGCATGCGTGGTGGACCCTGATGATACGGTACAGCGGTTAGCACGCCTGACTAGAAAACAGGGATATGTTTGTTCGAGTACTGCTAAAAGCATTGTACCAGTTGATTCAAAGCATTTTATATATATATATATGTTTTTCAAGGATTTTTAGTGCTTGCTTTATTTCTTGATTTATCTAGAGTATCCATTATACAAGGAACCCTGAAGATTTTTTACTGTCAAATTATTGAAAAACAAAGCCGTAAGTTTCTATGATCTCTCCAGTTCTTCACTAAAGGCCAGCGCAAACTAAAAATTCTATGAAAACAAAGAAAATCAAGTCCCTATTTAACAATAAATTTATTTATTTATTTGATTGGCTTTCCAATCATGGAAGGTGAATGACATAATAGGACATTTAGTCCCCTACAAGATGTATCACCAAACCCAACCCATAAAACCTAAAACTAATTACGCTCAGTTCCCAACCCACAAAATAATGTCCCAAGAACCCATTCGCCAGTTAAGAATCCCAACTGGTAGGAGGCAAACCAGTTGGCTATTTACAAAGCATGGTGAATTTGCCCCTGGGATCACCGAGGACAAATTCATTCAGTAGTCCGAGTTGGGGATTTGAACCCAGGTCTTGCACATTCAAATCCCCAACTCTGACCACTGAGCCACGCTGCCTCCCTTTATTATTTTACTTTATAATCATTGACACTTCTGTAGCTCGATCCCTTACAAGCCAAAGTGACCCATGGAGCCGGTGCTTATGTCCGGTTTCTTTAGTGTTAAGTGGATGAGAGTTCACTCCACTTGGACGGCCGGGACACTACTCTATCGCAGGTTAGCTCCCAGCAGACGCTGGTACTCATTTACCTATACCTCGTAAGGATGGAAAGCTGGGTTAAATTTCGTGAAAAGAAAATGCATCAATGTTCAAATTTTGGCAGAGCCGTATCGGACCTTGTGGTTGCAGCGCAGAGATCTTATCAACTGCGCCAACCATAATGCATATGCTGAACATTTAACTAATAACAAAAAACTTGTGTAAAAATGGATAATAAGCTGTTCCACTCTATTGCATGTTTTATTTCTGAAAACCTACATTATTTATTTTTAGGCAAAATACAATTCACTCCCGTTCTACCATTCAAAAAACGAAAGCTTATAGAAACCATGCCTGTAGGACATTTAATCAAGTTTGTAGCTTCTTATAAAAGGGCATTTTGGCGTACAGCCGGTATGTCGGGCGAGGTTGTTCATGCAACCATGGAGGGCAGTTGTGAATTGGATCCTGTATCATACACTATGGATGGTACAACCTCGAAGGGCAACCCAGCTCTGGTAGGTTTCATTGGCTCATATGCGGCAACAAAGTGGACTTCAATTTCTGTAAGTATATGAGGAATGATATCAGGCTGAAACAGGCCAATTCTTGTTCATACTTTGCTTTATGTAAAGTAAATTCACTTAACTCGCACAGCATTTATCAACAACGTTTAGGGACAGGCCATCCTCACCACTCTAAAGTGGACGGACACCTTTTACGTGACAGACAAACACAAAATCAAAGATGCCCCCCATGGGCCTACGGTTTAATGTCCTTATCTGATAAGATATGAAGGTCTCACCATTTGCTGATAACATATTTATTGACGTTTTAAAAAGCCAGTAAATTCTGTTGTGGACTCTGGAATAATCAGGAATTCAGTATAGAGTCAATGAGGAGGAATCTACATCAGCCATATACAAAGTGGGAAATGTAACAACATCCAATCAAAACTCGGAAATAAATGAAATGCGCTGTGCCACTTTGATATTGTAACGTGCTGTAAATAACTGCAGAGAAAATGAATATTCTTTTGCTGAAAAGTGATTTTAAAATGAGTATATAATTTATTGGTAATTGGAATTCAATTTGGTGTCAAATCATTTCTAGCTGGCTAAAAGCCTACTAATTAGGGACACCGTCTTCACCTTTCTAAGTTGCATTTGGACGGCGGGGATCTTTCACGTGACAGACAGACACAGTTGTTCCCGAGGGCTTATGATTTGATGCTTTATCCAAGAAGACGCGAAGGTTTAATTATTTGCAGATATTAGAGCAAAGGCAGCACCTTCTCCTCAATTAAGACCCTGAGTGTTGGTCCGGCTGAGAATCGAACCCAAACCTCCCACGCGATAACCTGGCCCCTTATCAACTAGGCTAACTCAAACTCATGCTGTTTGCTCGTTCGATTTTAAAATCCCCCTCGTAGGGTGTAAGATATTTTTTTTAGTTTACTTAGTTAAGTTACCACTGGCTTTTAAATCGTCTTTTTAATCATTTTTCTTAGGCGTTAATCCAACTCTACACTGCCTATAGTTACTGGCTTGTTGCCTATCGAGTTTACATAATTAGTTGCCAAAATCATATTGTTGAAAGTTAAATGATTTTGTTTGTCTCTCCATACAGGATGAAGTAAGCCTCCGCTGCACGACGTCTTTGTAGCCTGCAACGCAGACTAACCGAGCCGACCTAAACACAGTAAAGTACGTCT
>JAOBBB020144360.1:0-12592 GCA_025331005.2 Zoanthus gigantus
TAGAAGGAGAGAAATCATGCGGCTACTAAATGACTTTTCAGTTGTTTTGGTTAAAATCCTCTTCCCTTTTTTGTAACCTTAGTACTTAACGTAATTTTAAAAGGTTCTTTAATTCACTTGTTTTGTTCTGAACCATTTATACTGTGTTACAGTACTCCTATAGACGAAAGGTTCAAATAATTAACGTTACTCACTCTTTTAAATGTCTGCTCGCTTAAATTACATTACAACACATATTGAAAAACTCAAGTGTAAATTAATCCCAAATTGAACGAGATGATGATGATGATGATAATGGTGATAATGATGATAATGATAATGATGATAATGGTGATAATGATAATAGTGATAATGATAATAGTGATAATGATGATAATGGTGATGATAATAGTGATAATGATGATAATGGTGATAATGGTGATGATAATGGTGATGATGATGATAATGGTGATAATAATGATGATAATGGTGATGATGATGATGATAATGGTGATAATGATGATAATGGTGATAATGATGATAATGATGATAATGATAATGGTGATGATGATGATGGTGATGATGATGATGATGATGATGATGATAGTGATAATGGTGATGATGATGATGGTGATGATGACGATGATGATAATGGTGATAATGATGACGATGATGATGAGAATGATGATGATGATGATTATAGTAACTAGCAGCCAACCTGTATTTTACTCCAGCAAGATCAAAAAGTCGGCGAGAAGCAACCATGGATGGTTTTTCATGGTACTTGTCAGATACATAAAAGACTTCCCTGATTCCAGACTGTATTATTAGCTTGGCACACTCATTGCAAGGAAACAGAGCCACATATATCGTACATCCCTTCACATCAGCTGAATTCTTGTTCATTATGGCATTCATTTCTGCGTGGCAAACTAATTTTAAAAAGTATAGCAAAGTCAGTACAAACAATGATTATTGTCATTGTATTAGCAGCAAAGCTAATAATTTAAACACCTAAATGCACCAACTGAATGCTGTGAAGCCTCACTAGCCAATGGACAATGCCCAAACTGAATATCAAATTAAGCTCAGAAGCCATGCACATAAAATTAATAGTTAAACCTTAAACTTACTCAGCAAGTGATGCATGCCAAACTTTCTTTATCTTTGTGGTTTTTGTTTTTCCTTTACATTTGCATGTGCTTATAGGCGGATATTTGTTTACATTTTCCCCTTCATTAGTATATGTGCACCAGTTTTTAATAAGGTTAAAAAAAACTGAAGCACTGTATATTGAGGGTATTTTGTAAAATAAAATTCTTCTGAAAATATGAGAGCTATAAGCTAAACATTGTTCCCATGATATAATGAAGATTTTACAGACAATGTATGGTTCATTAATGGTTTTGCCCCTAGCTGTTTTGAGTGCTATGGAACCACGATATATTTTTAAAAACTGCTTGCATAGAGTCTCATTGTCTCTTTGTTGGCTCTACAAGCTTTCTCAAGATTTAGACTAAAAATGTATTTATCTTTGCTCATACACTATCTAAAGTTGTATGCTAATGAACAAGAGACCCCTCCCCTCTCAATATCTTATCCTGCACCCCCTGAAACCACTTTAAATCGTCTCTTTAAATTGCCATAAATGGTATTGTAAATTTCTTAAGAATTGATGGATATTAATTAAAGCGTTATGGGCTTTATTGGAAGTAAAATATCGAAACTCGGCAAGGGAGGTAAAAATTGCATTTCTTTAGCATCCTGTATGTGAATCTGTGACATCCAAGGCCCTGGCATGAGCATGTGGAAATATGTCAATGATACCACCGTCGCAGAAGTAATCAGGAAAAAAGAACCAAGCAAGTTACAAGCCACAGTAGATGAGGTTGCAAGGCTGGTCGCCCAGAACAAGTTTCAACTGAACAAAACCAAGTGTAAAGAACTGCGTATCAGTTTTAGCCGATCTGAATTAGAAGTTGACCCAATCCTAATTAACGGCAAAAAATTAGAGCAAGTAGAAGATGCAAAAATTTTAGGTCTGCACTTATCAAGTAATTTAAAGTGGAACAACCACCTATCTCATATTACCAAAAAAGTCAACTCTCAATTGTATTTCTTGAGCCAACTGAAATGTTCAGGTATCAAAGAAAAAGAACTACAACTCCTGTTTTATCTAACTTGCATACGACCCATTGCAGAATATGCTTGTCCCGTATACCACAACAGCCTCCCACAGTATCTCCATAACGACCTAGAGAGATTTCAGAAACGCGCCTTACACATTGTTTTCCCTAGTTTTTCTTATGAGAAGGCACTTAAAAATGCAGGCCTATCAACAGTGTTTGAACGCAGCAAGAACATAGTATCTAAACTTTTTAGGGAAGTGTGTAGTAATTCCAATCATAAACTGCACCAATTGCTGCCACCTGTAAACGAGTGCAAGTACAATCTTAGGAGCAAGTGTGATTTTTCTGTGTGCCAACTGGTGACTGAAAGAACAATGAACTCTTTCATTTTTAAAAACTCAGTTAAGTTTTAGCTCAGTGTGCTATAGCAAAGCAGTATGTAATATATATTAGGTATATAGTTATTTTAGAGTAGTGTTATTGAATATTTTAAGTTAACTTATTTAGTATTTCATTCTAATCTTTTTATCCTTTTTCATAATTACCGAAATGTAAGTAAACGTAATTCACCCTATGGCTGCAAGGTTTTACAAATAAAGTTTCTATCTTTCTATCTATTCTGTCTGCCTCAACGCCTACGGTGCTTTGAACTTTCATACTACAGATTTCTTAATATTTTTTGAAATGTTGTTACATCGGGTCATATAAAAGCCACAAAATTCCTCTAAATTGCCTCACACATCTGTTGGGGATTACTGAAGTTAAGTTACTCCTAAGACTTTTTTAAAAGCGAGTAAGGCTTATCTTTCAATGTATGTATCCCACTCAAAAGCGTTTGTTAAATAACATATAAACAATCGTCTACGCACCATAAGGATATTTCGTTTCTAGTTCACTGTCAGCTTTTCGTGCCCAAGGTAAGTTATCATCGCTGCAACCGTTTGGCATTCCATTGTAGCCTATACCAACTATCTTTCTCTCAGGGTTAACGATGCACGCACCGACCTGAGATGAAGGATCTTTACTCCGCTGTGCAGATAAAAATGCCACAGCCATGAAATAATCATTCCATCCCAAATAATCGGTGCGCTTCTGTTGACTGGCAGCCACGTTGCCATTTAAAGATAGGCAAGTTTCGTCTGCTCCGTCACTATGAATTCGGCGTTCAAGTGTAGGAATATAATCACAGTGGTTGTCTTCCACAACAGAACTCTCCATCTTTGAAGCAAACAAGTCAAGTTTTCGCGCGAAAACTTGTAGTAGAATGAACACTCGTACTACATTTAATATCATTGGTTAGGAAAGACAATAAATAACATTTATCCAATCAAAAGCTTCTTTAGATCGTGAGTATTTGACTCACTTTCCCTGCGATGTTTTCAGTTACTAGTCAGCAAACTTTCTTGAAAGACCAGCCTCGTTGTGACGCAGGGCGTGTGGAGAGTTTGTTCCATACTCATCATTGCAATCTATTACATTTGCATACTTTATACTTTGTCCCATTAGAAGTGGTTGAAATTAAGTTTTGTATGAGGGAAGTCTTTAATGCTCCGTATGATTGAAATGTCATGTGGGAGGGAAATGGAGAAAAATTTTTAATCATCGGGCTAAATGATGGAGTCATCAAACAAGAATTTGAGGGGCACTTTTGATGTTGTCTTGAACGGTGGAAGTCCGTGGGGCTTTACACTTCAAGGAGGAAGCGAGTTTCGGTCGAAACTCATCATATCGAAGGTGAGTTGTAATAATGTTACCTCGCATATGAGAAAGTGTCCTTCACAAAACAAAGAGCAGTAGTCTCTGTTATTAACAAAAATGTTCAGGTCTGTGTTGTAAGGTCGAGTGTCATGAAACTCAATCAGTAGATCGAATTGTGACATGTTGTCAAGATTCAAACGCTGCGCAGACTTTTTCCATCGTTGCCCTAGAGACATGTCTGCCTCTGAGGGAATATTTTGAACGAGGAGTTTTCTAGCGCGGTATTTTTGTTGCAGGAAAAGTAATACATTTTTCTTGTTTAAAGTGTCTAAAAATCGGATGTGTTTTCTACTGTTTACTCAGGGAATAACAAGTACTATAGTTGTCGTTTAACACCAGTCTGAGAGCTAGCCAACACTGCTTACATTATAAATGTTTAAAACAAAATTATAAATCTGATATTTTTTTGTATGCATTTTATACTTATTTTTAGATTTTTTTACTATAGAAAATATGTGACTGATTTAAAATCTAACAGTCTTTCTTGAATATTTTTAGCGCGTTTATGCGTTTAAAGCTGTTTTGTCTTTAAGTTAACAATATCTTTGGATCGATCATTATTGAAATGAAAGCAGCACCATCTATATTCCTCTTGCACTCATTTCCTGATTTGCGAATCGCCTTTCCCCGGGAGCAAAATTTTCAAATTCTAGGAGGCATAACAGGTTTGTCTGGACAAATCCTCGAATACGATAGTCTACAGTACAAAATTGGCTAATTACGGAATGAAAGACAGGAAAGAGTCTTTTTCAGTTTTTGTTATCTATATTTTATGCTCAGAAAATCCCTCGCCAAGATGAAGTCCGTTTTGTTATGTTTTTCTTTTAAATCGGTGACTGTTAAAAATAGATCGAAATGTGTTGGCTTCAGTTTGAAAAAGTAGTCTGTCCATGATACTGATAGCCATCTCGTTGATTACAAATTTAGGTTATGCAACTTTGTGCTTTTAGAGGCGAAAAAAAAATGTGCGGAATGTCTAGAATTTCATAAAAATCTCAGCCCTTGAAAATTGAAATACAAAATTGTTACCTCTCATTTTGAAAAGCTAGACAAACATCTTTACTAGATTTTTTGATAAAACTTACCAGTTCGTTTTTCTACGCCATTACTCATCAAAAGGAACAATAATTGTTTTGCCCTAAAATGTAACAATTCAAATTCTTTTATTAGAAGCATTGTAATTCAAAGAATGGCTTAATGTGAATCTAAATGCATAAAGTATGTGCTTAAACTTTCATAAACCATTATTTTTTTTGAAGATCTACTATATATTTTAACCCTTCGATTACTGCATTTTTAAACTTGAGTGTTGTAAATAGAGTCCACTGTTTGTTTTGGACTTGAAATGGTTTAGTGATGTATATAATATTGATTTATATTTTTGTGTGTGTGTGGTTTATTATAAATATATTGCTAAATAAGTTACACAGAGGTAGGTAATCCATAACTACTTAATTCACAGAAATAAGTATGAGATCCATAGCAAAACATTGCAGAAGAACAGAATACAAATTACAGAAAGAACAGCTACAAAAAAGGCGTAAGGCGAGAACATTAAATAACAAAATTGTTTTGATGGATAAAATCAGTTGATTTAAAATGAAGTTTTTTTATAAAGCACTGTTTTATTTAATGTTCTTAAAAACATGCAAATTATAAACATGAATGAAATTAGGTTAAAGAACAAAGATTCTTAAAAACTCCAATAATCTCAGCAAATGTGTGATCATAACACGAAACTTGCAATTTTTATAGCAGTTTAACAAGACAGTGCTTAATGAAAAAATGACAAAAATGAAACCATACTAAAGTTTCCATACTACGTGATGACAGCCATGAGTAAAAGTTATATTCCTTTTAAATATGAGAAAATTGTCATTGAGATTGATATAACTTTATTTGTTTTTTATAATGCCCCAATTTCGTTATTAATTGAAACATGGTCCAATGGATTATGTTGATGTATGCAGATAACTTATGGAGGAAAAGCTCACCAGGTTGGAAAACTGGTTGTTGGAGATGAAGTACTGACAGTGAATGGAATTGAGTGTACGTCAAGGTCAGAGGCCATAGAGTTAGTGAGGTGTGCTCGAGACACTCTGCATCTAAAAGTTGGAAGGTAATTAACTTTTTCTGATCACATCTTAAAATTTATCAAAATGTGTAGCAGAAGTTAAAAAAATTTAATTTGTTAATCTCCTCTTTACTCTAGATTCCACTGGAATGCCTTAATTCATAATTTAATCTCGTATTTTTTCTTTTTTACTCCCAACTTGCCCTGAAGGCTTTTGATAGCTGCTAATTAACAAGATGTGTGGAGTTTGCCGTGTGTGAATAATGTGATCACCGCTGTATAAGACTTCAAATCCAACTACAGTAACTTATAACCTTGTTTTTTTTTGTATTATTTGTGATTCATTTTACAATAAGAAGGTTAGGAAAAGTTCCTACAGCAAATGAATATGCAGTTAGAACTCCTTCTTATTACAAGTTGCATGTCTCTATTTCACAATGCATAAACTCTCTTCTCTTCTCAAAAACACTCTTCTTCACTTGCTCCATATCTCCTTTTAAATTACAATCAATGTAGCCAATAAATAATAAAGTAGAAATTCTCATTTCTGGTCACTTTTCCCTAAAATTATGAAGTCTTTATAGTTTTAGTTATAAATTACTGAACTGGAACACAAAAAGATTTGAAATTAGGTTAAAAATGAAACAGTTGTGTCTATTAGTTAATTGATAGCTACTGTAAAATGCATAAAACTATTATAGTTCAATGTTTTTGAGCTTTAACAATGTCCAATCATTTTGCTCAGTTCGGACGATATTCCTTATGACTGTTGTTGCTTCTCACTTATCAATTACTTCTCCTTAATGGCAGTGCCTGGTTTGTTGGTGTTTGTTGCTGGACTCTGTCGCTTTTATTTCCAGAGGGAAAGATAGAGATGGTGACCTCTTAATGTGTTCAGTGTTCGATTTTTACGGTCGTCCGGTCGTCTGTGACGACAAGAAATTTTATGGGGCAACCACAATCAGGCCTTTTAAACGTCCTTTGGACGAATAAGGAAGATTTTTTGATCATTACAAAAGTATTAGGTTGATCACTGCTTAATATAAGTATAAATGAAAACTATTTAAAAATCTTTTGTACAATCACAATAGCTATTTGCTTCTTTTGATAAAATAACATCAGTTAAGAGGTTTTGTTTTTTTAGCCATTAGCGGTAATCTTTTTGTTGATTTTATAACTTGAATGAATGTCATTAAGTTGGACTTTCCGGCATCGTTTCTTTGTCTTTACATGTCACAGCCAACTGCAACATAAAGGTTAAATAAACAAACTATATTCCTGCAAGATAAGATGACCAATAATAAAATAAGAGAAACTAACAAATACCAAATTACTATCTAAATAAAACACATTGTTTAGAGCCAAAAACTACCCATTCGTGTGTGTGTGTTCTTGGGAATTATGCGGCTTGCCAAGTGCTTTCTTGTGCATGTCAATTTGTGGAGATATCTCACTGGTGTTCAAAAACCTCAGCAAAATAAACGTAAATCCGATGAAGAGAAGCAGCAGGCACACAAGAAATATGACTTATGTCAATGAGTGACCTCCTTTTAACTATTCCAGCACACTCTGTTGAGTGTGAGAGGGGTTTTAGCCTTATGAAGAAGGTCAAAACCGATTGGTGGAACAAACTGAATACAAATACTCAAACAGGCCTCACAAGAATTGTTCTGCAAACTCCTGACTGCAAGCAGTTTGATCTGACTCCAGCTATCTTGTACTGGGAGGGTATTGATGAGAGAAAACAATGTCATTTTCAACCTCCCTATGGACCTATAGCTGCTACACAAACTACAGCTGATGGGATGTTGAGGAGAGAAGGACCTCATCTGAAGAAGAACTGCTCATTGGTGACAACCTGGGTGAAGTTGGTGATGCTGGAACTGATCCTGAAGAACAGTCAGAACAAACACAATTTTATGCAGAAAGAAGCCTTTTAAGCTGAACTGATTTAGAAAAAACACAATAAGCTTTGTGTTATAATAAATTGTATCTTTGTTGTTCATTACAATAATTGGACGCTGTAATTCTTTGGCAAGTTATCAGAATGATTTTGTAAATTACTCGCTGCAGCTGCTAGTGGCACAAAATGAAGAATACAACAATCAAATAAGACCCTGGCTCAGTTTCTATGGGACGACCTCATTTCATGAGGGACGACCACAAACTGACCACTTGGTTGCCCCATGTACAATCAGGAATTTTTCTTAAAATCGACCACTGATGATGAACTTTGTGCAGTAGCTTGAGACCTCTCATGATGCTATCCTTGTCTCCCATTCTTACTTTTAATTACTATCATAGTGTGTAAATAAGTGTGATTATTTTGAAATAACAGTTGCATATTATCGAAATTGAGAATGGCCATACTCTATTGTCATTATAGGATTGTATGTGTCATTGCAGGTGACATTTTCCTTGAGTGTTAAGAGCTAAAATCTTTAAATTTCCATTAAACTTTGGGCTGGGTTGTTCAAAGGTGGGTTAAATTTAACCCTGGGTTAAGCATAAATTACAGCAGTAATTGCTTCTCTTATGAAAGGACTATGGTTCTTATAAAATTATACAGTTCAGGTATTCCTTGGAAAAAACTTTTAAATTCCAAATTTACAGATCAAATCCATCACTGTATAATGTTGGAAGTAAGAGTATAGGTAAAAATTTAACCCTGGGTTAGTGCTAATCAGCTTTTGAACAACTGGACCCAGACTTTTAAAGACTTTTAAAAGCTTTTTTACAGTAGCTCAAATATATTGACGTCACAATGCTTTGCTGCATGTAACACATCTGTTTTCCAGATATGTAGTCTGAGTTAAAACAAACATCTGCATTTTATGTTTTATACACGGTTACAAAGTAGTTGCAATTAACCACTGTGTATCTACTATTAATAAGATTGTAATAGTACTTAATACCTGTGGGTTAACTGTTTTGTAATCCCTTACTATTTTGTCTTTTCAACATCTTCATGCTAATTTTCTTAAGACCAAGATATTTTGGCACATTTTTTAGCCTTATCTTCATGCAGTGAAGCAAATAGATTTTCATTCTGTACTGTCTGTTATGGTTCTTCTGTTATTCATAATGAGCTTGCAGTTTATTTTTCTTTATTTTGCCATTTTTAAAGATTATTATATAGAATGATACAATTTTGAACTGATGCAGCAGGGGAGCCCATAGAAGACATGAGGTTTATAAGAAGGACTACCTATGATAATTAATACTGACTAAGTACCAAGTGAATTTAGTACTTCTGGCAAGATAATTAGCTAATTATTTTATGACACATCTACCAATTTTGTAATAGCTATTGATGCTAGAGGCATGGGGCCCCATATGACATTTATAGTCATGTCTGATCAGTAACTCATGACTTGATTTTAAATATTATTTCTCAGGAGAACTAGTGAAACAGGGCATCAGAATGGTCAGATTGAGACACAGCCAGGATCAGTTAGTGAACCATTACCAAACTTCTACGCTACAGCTAGAGAACTTGCTGACTCCGACTTCTATTCAACATATAATGTTGACCCAGCCACATACAAACGTATGACTCATGAGCGGCCATTTTCTTACCATGCACACACTCACAGTGATAGCTTGTCAGGGTCTAGTGAAGATCTCCTTGAAAGTTATAGAAATGAAGTAAGGAGAAACCGACCAACCCAGGGTATGAATTCATCAAACAATACAAAATTCTCAAAGTCCTCTATAGACCTTTCCAATGATAGAGTGAGCCCAATTGCTACTAAAGCATTGAGGTAAGTGAAACAATTACTTGTTACTTGGTGCTATGTTTGTGTTCATATGTATGTGAAGTTTTGATAGATGCAAGTAAATTCAAATTTGCTTTACTAAGTTTTTTTACAATAGGAAATAGCTGAAATAGAAATTTTTTTTTTTCAATGATAAGTAAAATTTTTATTAGTTATAAAAGCAGTATTCACTGATAAAAAGGGCACAGATGGCAGGTGCGGATCTAGGAAAAATGTTGACCGATTTACTGCAAAACGAGTGCAGAAGGCGCAAGCTCCTAGGGGGGTCTGATGTCATGCTTTCCCAGAAATCTTTTCAATCTTAACTAACTAAAGTGCTCTTTTCTGGCTTTTTGAGTCAGTCAGACAGCCTACGGTTTGCTTTTATTAAAAATACATACATATCTTTTTTTATTATTATTATTATTATTATGAAAATTCTGACTGATTTCCTTAAAACGGTGAAAACCGGGTGTGGATCTGCACCTGGATGATAACAAATTTTTAAACACTTCAAAGTTACTTTTCATGGACATAAAAATAGTCAAATAATCAAGGTTACTAGATGTTCTGGGTAACGGCTCTTTTAATTCTTTAACTAGTCAAACAAAAAGAAAATATTGAATGTAACAGAAAATTATATAATTCAAAATGTAATTATTTTAAAAATAAAATTACAGCAACATTTTTGTATGTATGAGAGTACTACTTTAAATGGACTTCTTAGATAAACACACATAAAAATGCTTAACAATAGAAATTTTGTAATATCATAAACAACTCTTATTCTAAATTTAATTCGATATGTCTCAAATTATAAGATTAAACTAAATTCATGTCAGTTTCTGTAAATTTATTTGCCAGTATGGATGAATCTGCACTGTATTATGATATTGTTGGCTATTTCCATACTCTTAACCTGTAAAAAATTCTCTTGCTTTCTTAAATTATACATTATGTTGAGAGGCAGTAAAAGAACACTTGGCTTCCTTTCTATAGTGTACATACATGGTGCTGCACTCATGGGGTAACTCTAGAATTTTGTGGAAATTTTTTTATCAGTTTTATAAACAAAACCAAACCTGCAGGAGCATCTGACTTATGAATATAATTTTTGTATTAAAACAGACTTGATTTCAGCTGCTGCTAAGTACATACTATCAATGGCAGAAATTACTTCATGTTGCCTTGTTTTTGCCGAGAGAAGATTCGGTATTTGGTTCCTGGAAAAATAAAATCTTTATCATAGAAAACTCCTGGAATTTTGTTATCATTAGTGAGTGAGCACTATGCATATGTGATGACCTTGGAACTAATCTTCTACAATTTTTACTTGTTGGAACTGTTTATAGATAATCAATCACAATTAGGTTTTCTTGAATGTTTGAGAATAAAATGGTGTTAATTTTTAAGTACACTTGAGTTTCATTTAATCTAACTGTATTTAAAATAAATTCATGATCGTTATTTCTTTTTGAAGAAAATACAAATCAATGACAAGAATAAATGATAGACAACTATACCCAAAGTCAACTTTTTTGTACTGCAAAACTGGTCAGGAGTATTCTAGGAGCTGGATTCATAAACGGTAACTTTTTGCTATTGACCCTAATGAGAACAAAAAGTAATCATAAATCACTTTGTAATTTTCAATTAATATTCAATGGAACTAAAATTGATTTATAGGTAAATAAAATGAATAATTTATGTAACCTTCATACATTATAAAAAATTTGCATATATGTGATTAATTTTACATTAATTTCAATGTATCTCTCAATATCGCTTCAACTGAGGGGTAATTTGTTTAGACCATTGTGTTTAACGTATGGCTTGAAAATGGCAGAATCTGGTCATGTTCAGTCAAATCAATTTTAGCTCGGCCATACCCTGTTTCTGTCTGGACAAACCTTTTTTTACAAAAAAAATATACATTTTATTGTCATTTTTGGGATTTGTTTTAATTTCTGTTTCTTTGAATGTTGTTATTCATGAGCCTTCATTTTGTGTAGCTTTTAATCACAAGCGTTTTTTAAGCGTAATTATTTTTACCATGAACTTTACTGTTAGAGTTAACCCTGCACCCATTGTGTTACTGTGTGCCTGCATTTCAACCGTCATACAGTAATAATATATAATGTATTTATTTTATTGTATTTTCTGGACTGTAACATGCAGTTATCTATTAATTTTTCCTTGTATCAGAGTAATTGGGGGAATTATCTGTGAGATTCTGAATTATCTTTGTCTATGTACAACTTATTGCATTTTCAACAAAAATGTTCTGTTAGATTTCACGGTGTGTAGCCTTTGTTTAATCCAGTCAGCATCCTGGTTTTATCTGCCTAGCAGTACCAATTAAATTGACTTTACTATCTGAAAACATATGAATGCTGCCAACGCCCATTGACTCATTCAGTTTTGTTGTTGTACACATTGTCATGCATAACCAAGCACTTGAAGGTCGCATACCGTCTTCCCACCTTTTATGATTACCTGCTGTGATTAACAAGTGAGCTCGTGTTCTATTTACAATATATGCACTTGCTGGCCATGCATTATTAAAATTTCTGTTTCATTGTGTGACTGCCACAACTGTATTTGTAATTAGTCATTAGCCTCTAACGCTTAAATAAACTGTTGATAATTGAAGGGTCTAGTGCAAAAACGACGTAAGTGATGTTTGATGAAGTTCTCAACTCTCACAAGATTATCCCTTTTATGTTTCATAACTTTTGGGAGAATTCAGCATTTCATAGAAAGTTACATTGTTTTTGTACTAGACAAAAATGGCATAAAAGAATTTTGATCAAGTTCTTATTTCTCCCTACATTATCCTCATCAAAAGTCACTTAAGTTGATTTTGCACTAGACCCTTCAATTGTCAGCGCCAT
>JAOBBB020144454.1:0-12592 GCA_025331005.2 Zoanthus gigantus
TTTGGATCAACCACAAAATCGAGATTTTTTCCGCCTGCGCAAGATTATGATTGCGTTCTCCTGACGTCGAACGCAATTAATTACTTATGTTGGAAGATAGCCCTTCCTCCTCTTCCGCCTTTTAACAGTACTACGGTTAAACAGGAGCGTAGCCAGCATTTTTAAGAGAGGGATGGGTGGGTCCAAATCGCTAAAAGCTGTTTGGTCAGTGTTAAGTATCGTAGTGACTGAGGTCGCTATAAAAATTAACACAGTGAAGGATCGAGGTGTGAGAGGGTGGTCCAGAACCCTTGGAACCCCCTCCTGGCTACGCCCCTGTTAAAGCTGCACCAACAACTTTTCCACTTTTACAGATTAATTATTAGAAGTAATCATAGATCAATGAAGTGCGTTCGATTTTTAATAGCTCGTAAGAAGCTAAGAACAAACATTTTTCAACAGAAGTACGGAAAACTTAGAATTTTCACGATTTCAAAAAGGAACATTTTTTTTACGATATTAAAGATTTACAATACGCACTCCTGTTCAAATGCAAAGACCGACGACAGGCAAAATCTTGATCAAAATTCGCCATGAGTCAAGTAACCTTTTCTGTTATGATATATTTATACGGTAAGCTCTTCAACTGAATTCGCGGGCAGTCGAAGACCGTAATCAAAATTTACCATAGAGTCCAAGAAAATTTGCTGTTGTGATAAATAGCGGTTCAACTGAATTCGCTGGGAGTTGAAGCAAAGCTCTTGATCAAATTTCGCCGTCGAGGGCACTAAAATTTTCTGTTGTGATCACAGGCAGCCCAAGCTGAATTTGTGTGATGTTTGAAATGATTATGACGGTTTCCCTCACTCGAAAACCTTGGTTAAATGTTTCCAGATGCTATAAATGCACTGACAACAAACCAAAAAAAACGCACATTCGATATAAAAAAAACTTTATTTCTGTCATCTGTAATACAATTTTTCCAGTTTTTAAAAAACAACTATTTTCCCATACCATTTCTTATTAACCGTCACAATTGTTTCAAACATCACACAAATTTAGCTTGGGCTGCCTGTGTTGTGATATATAAGCCGTTCAACCGAATTCGCTGGGAGTCGAAGCAAAGACCGTGATCAAAATTCGCCATCGCGTTCAGTAAAATTAATCAGTGATAACTGTTCAATTGAATTTGCTGGAAGTCCAAGCAAAGATCGTCAGGCAAAATTTTGATCAAGATTCGCCGAGTCCAATAAATGTTTTTAAGTTTAGATAGCACAAACGTACTGGTAGTTGAAGCCACTACACTCTGTTGAGATAAACAGCTCTTACACTGGATTTGCAAAGACCGACAGGAAAAATCTTGATCAAAATTTGCCGAGTCCAATAACATTTTCTGTCGAGATAAACAGCTCTTCCATTGAGTTCGCTGGGAGACCAAGCAAAGAAATCTTAAAATTTCACCATCGAGTGCAGTACATTTTGCTGTCATAATCGAGGCATTTAGCGACCGGCCGTACCTCCGAAATTGCTCCAGATTACAGCCAATACAGGAGTTTTGCTTGTGTAATTAATTTTTAGCTACCCGGCGTTCAACTTCCATCTTTCTAACTGTGACTCTAAAGCCCTAATAGTATCAACAGTTTCTGCAAATCAACCCCTGCCTTCCAGCCACATCCCACAAGCGTTACGCTTGTACTTTAGAAGTAATCTTAGATTACTATTTCTTTCTGTTTTTAATAAGAGCTAAGAACAAATACTAAACTCATAACTGAGGTACGCAAACTTTATTTCTACTATTTGCAGAAGAATTTCATGATTTATTACAAACAACATTTCTTGCGATAAAAAGCTACAATGAGCTTTCAAACTGTCAAGTGTAGATATCACAAATGTGCTAGTAGCTAACTTTAAGCCACGAATAGAGCACTATGGCCACGTTGGTAGCGGGCATTAAACCTTAAATCTACCATAAAAATAGTGAGCCTGATTGCTAGTTTATTATGGCTAACTTCAAGTTAGCTACTAGCATATTTATGCTATCTACACTTGACGTTGATCTTCACAGTCACATCCCACAAGCATTACGCTTTTACTACATCTTATGTTCTTTTTGGGAAACTGAGCAGATTTGCTAGCTATGCCATGCTGATGAGGCCTAGAAATCTCAAAACAGCTGCTAATGAGATCTAGCGAAGGCAGCTAGTAAGCCCTGGCGTTCTACTACGCGAAACAGCTGTCCATGGCTGCTAGCAATCGGCTCACTATTTTATATGGTAGATTTAAGGGTTAATGCCCACCACCAACGTGGCTATAGTGACCTATTGTGGCTTCAAATTAGCTACTAGAACATTTGTGCTATACTTGACATATATTTTTATAGCCACATCCCACAAGCATTACGCTTTTGCTATAGCTTTCAAACTGGTCTGTTCCTAAACAAAGATAGTTGGGGCTTCCTGTGTAACATCAAGCTTTTCTTGTCGCGAGTTCGATTCTCGCATTTTATTTCCAAAATGAAATTAATCTCTTCTTTTTTTCTTCACCTATACTATTCAATTTACGAAAAATATAACAAATCGTAAAGATATTTATCAAAAATAAGTTTGATATTTTTCTCGATAAATTTACAGGTTTGACCGACAAGCAAAATGTTGATCAAAATTCCCCATCGTTTCTGACAAGAAACGCAACATTTCTTTTCTACAAATTCTATCACTGCACAAATTTCTGATGTTCTGATAAATATCTCCATTCATGATTTTCTTCGAATTACGGCTTCACTCTAATACTCACAACGCTAAAGGACATGCTTGTTTTCCATCGCTCAAAAGCGAAAAGCATCAAGCCTGAGCCCGCGAGTAACCATACGATTAGTATGCGGTATCCAACGAACACAATAACGAAAATTAGAAGCAAAACAGGGAAGACGTTTATTAAAATGTTTCAAACTTAAATTTCTAAATGTTAGATCGGCCTGATCTTTATAGTATATTTTTTACTTCTCAATATTGATTTTAGAAAATTCAAGCCTATATGCAGGATAAATATTTCGCTTCCAGAATAATATAAGAAAAGTTTTTTTCATATTCTTAACCAAAACTGAAACAATTGAAATAAAAAAGGGATTTTATCGCAAAGTATCCCGCGTTTTAGTGGCCGCTGAGAAATTTGTTTATAGGAAGTTTAGGAGAAACGGCGAGAATTGGCCAATTTCATACACAACACTGATATCAAACAGCACGCGATGTTTAATAAATTATTAAAAGTCTGATGTTGTTCGAACGATTAACAATGTTATCTTGTAGTTTTGATATTTTTTCTTGTTTTAGTGTTCTTTTTAACTTTTTGTCTTGTTCGCGTTCCTTTTTGTCCTGATTTAGCTGTTGAAAATGTGATTCCCTAAAAATAATCAAATTGCATTTTGTCAGTAAGCAACAGATAAATAACACTAAAGAGAACCTTAGCTCCTAAATTATATTTTGATATGTTGAAGTGCATATATTTGACATTGCAAAAATGAAGATTTTACAGCGATTCGCTGATCCGTATTTTGAAAAATTATCACAAAAATGGCCTGTAAAACCTTCAGTAGGGCGCCATATTGCACTTTTATCGTGGGCTCAGAACAGTTGCTTCTGACGTCATAACGTCAATCGAAAGTTCGCAGATTTTTTATCGCTGGAATTTTAGCAAAATTATCAAGTAGAGACAACAAATTCATTTGTATAAAGCTTTATCTGCTTAAAACGTTTTTGAAAACAGAACATGACATTTTGACATTGTGACGTCAGACGGTAATTACCTTGTTAGATCGCAGGCGCTAGCATGGCGTCTTATAGCTAGTACTTATTTATTTCTAAGAACACGGATCGAGGAATTGGTGTAAAAAAAACCCTTTTAAAATTCGAAAAAATGAAGTTTACCAGGTTCCCTTTGGGTTGCGGTTTCCGTAATATTAAGTGTTTTACAGCGAAGGGTTATTGGCCCTTCGCCCAACCTCCAATTTGGAGAGCCTGGTGCTGTAATTCGTCTAACCTTTCGCCTGGAATATGCCCAGCAAGGTTGAATCTACCAGGGACTGCAGTCCCAGCTGGTATAGCTTCCAGGGTCACTAAGGCACGCAAACCTCCCCACCACGATAAGGTGCAACACTTAGGGCGCCCTTATACGCAACAGAGCGCGAAGAGAATGGGTGAGGTGAGGTTCCCTTTAGGGAAACGAATAGAGGCCTGTAGACTGGTTTTTGTCTGGGGGTGTTCGTCTCATTACGTCATTGCATGCTAATGGGGCGTGGTGCAAGCTCAGTCACAACAAATCCGGTCAACAACAGGATTTTTCTATGACTTTCCAGAACCACTTTTTACAAAAATCAAGGTCTGGAATACTTACAAAGAAAGAAGAGAACCAAACAGAAACCAATTCTTAGTCAATTGAAAAGCACGGACAAGCTAAAATAATAACAACATAAATTCTGCACAACTGAAATAAACTTTTGCAATCTTTTTGCTATATATGCACAAGATATTATGTATGAAAAGCTTCTTTTCCAGGACTTTGCAGGACAAATATTTATTTTCCAGATATTTCAGACCAAGAATTCAAATTTTTATTCTTCAAGGACTTTTAGATTTTCCAGGACCTGTACGAACCTTTAGGTTTTCCAGGACCTGTACGAATCTTTAGTTTTTCCAGCACCTGTACGAACCTTAAGGTTTTCCAGCACCTGTACGAACATTTAGTTTTTAAAGGACCTGTAAGAACCTTTAGGTTATCCAGGACCTCTACGAACCTTTAGGTTTTCCAGGACCTGTACGAACCTTTAGGTATTTCAGGACCTGTACGAACCTTTAGTTTTTCCAGGACCTGTACGAACCTTTAGGTTTTCCAGGACCTGTACGAACCTTTAGGTTTTCCAGGACCTGTACGAACCTTTAGGTTTTTCAGCACCTGTACGAACCTTTAGGTTTTCCAGGACCTGTGCGAACCTTTAGGTTTTCCAGGACCTGTACGAACCTTTCGGTTTTCCAGGACCAGTACAAACGATTAGGTTTTCCAGGACCTGTACGAGCCCTGCCAACAGCATATCATACATAGATTATCTTGATAAACGGCGCCGATGGCAATGACCAGGACAATTAAATACATTAGGAACTAAATAAGAGAAACAATAAGTGCAAAACAATAGAACGAAACATAAAGCTAATGAGGAAGTTTTTAACCCTTTAAGTCCTAGTCAGTTATCAACACCCAACTTCTCCTTACATAACACATACCAAATAAGACATTTGGTAATGAGAAATTGAGAACTGATCAAAAAATGCAAACTACTGAGGATTAAAAGTAAGTGAATTATTTCAAACTTGTTAAATATACGTACTTGCAGGTCCAGAAAGTCCACTAATTTACCCAGGGAACAAGCAATGCCACTGCTTTTGATCTGCTGATGAACGGCAACCAAATCTAGTGGCTGAAACATATATAAATAATATTAAAAGACCCTTTCAAAATTTTGAATAAGCGATCATTACTTTGAAAAAAAAACTTAAAAAAGAATTCAATGTTTCCTGTCTGTCGTCAGTTTTGTGCATCATACGGCAGGTTGGTAGTTCTGATAACCTACGTTATTGAGAAAATTTGAATTAACAGCTATTATCAGCTTACAAGTCTAATACTGTAATGACAAAAATGCATTTGTTGACATTTCATATAAGAGCAATCTTTCATAAGCGATATTTAATATTTCCTTGAGCAAATTAGTGCATTTATACTTTAAATTGTATTACAAAACCGAACCACCTCGTTGTAGAAAAAGAATAAGCATTTCATATAAACTGCGTGATGTATTTTTCGATTTGTCGAGAACAACAGCTTCTCAAAAAATGCAATGCTTATAAGCTAAGAATCTTCCAAGAAAATGGAAAATCTAGGTCATTACATTGAAAGCAAGTAAACGGAAAACGAAAACTTATTTTTACAACTAAGGCCCTGATTATATGGAACGGGCTAACCCGGTTGAGCGAGCTGAAACACAACCTTCAGTTCAGTATTACATGAGACGAGCCAGCCCGGCACGGCTACAAAGTTAGCGAGAGTTTCGTATTTGTTTACAATATGGCGGAACTGCGAAAATGTTCTACTACGTTTCCTGAATGATATATTCAACAACATTTGAGACTGAAATTCCCAAAACAAATTAGAACTTTCGACCTCTGCCCAGAAATTAGACGTTGTTATAAAGAAGAGTGGACAAATAACTTGATCATGCCAGCAACTGTTAGTCCGGGCCAGCCTTCTGTGCAATCATATGGAAATTTTCAGCTCGGTTTGCAGGGATCCCGGACGGTTGTTACCGGGTTCTCGGCAAACCGGGCTGAAAATTTGCCATGTAATCGCAAGCCAAATTTTTACAGATTTCGTGCGGACGGTCGGGATCTCCTTAGAAAACCTCAACCCGCTCAACCGGACCAGCCCGTCTCATGTAATTGGGGCCTAACTTGTCCGAAAGGATAGATCGAACATTTTTAAGACCCATTAACTCCAAATCAAAAGTAATCCGAGATATTGCCATCCTTGGCTGTACAACAATACAGACCCTATGCCAAAATGGCAGTGATTTAAATATTCTTTTGTCTACATTCAATTTTGCCCTACTAGCCTCGTCCTCGAGTTAAACTTTCGAAAGAATACCTTAAATAACACAAACGAGGCTATAGTAGGTCTAATATGAATGTAGAAAAAAAATGTTAAAATCGCCGCCATTTTTGCATAGGGTCTATTGATTGTAATTTTCTTGCCATTATCCCAAATTACAAAACCAAACTTGATGAATCTGCTCACGTAGCTATTAACCTATTTCAATTTCTTATAGTTTGAATTGTCATGCGCCGCAGTCTTTACTGAATGTGACGTGTTGCGCTAGCAGTGCCAGGGTCCACTCTTGACAAAAATAATAACATTAAGGGGCAGACCATCTGGTAGGACTAAAGATTCAGTCAATGCAAGAATTTTTTTTTTTTTTTTGCGCAGGCGAACAAGCAATATTTTCACGCAAAAGTGCAGTGCGTGTAAGGAATTTTTATTTGAGCGCTCTCTTGCAGGATTTTTTTCTTAATTGTACGCTGAACATTTTTTTTTCTCTCCTAAGAGTCCAGGAAACTTTTTTTAAATCTTCCGACCCCCTGTCCCTTCTTAATGCTCAAACATCAAAAGGTCCACCCCAAAACGAATGCAGTTCTTCAACGACAACCAAGATACGTTACCATTCAAAATGGCTGCACGCGAAAAATTTTAAACTTGAAAATGAGAAGTGAAAAATGCTTGGAATAAGCTGTATACAGTAATTAAATATGTAGCGCTTTCAAGTGCGATACCGCGGAATATGCCCCGCGTCACTTATATTTTCCGTATGGCACACGAGCCTAAAGCGAATCTTCTGTTTCTTTTTTTAGCTGCCATATTAACTTAAACTGTAAAATTGTTTTTAATTTGTGAAGAAACTCTCACAAATTTGACCTACAACTTTGACGCCACTTCGTAACGTACTCATGCAGTTTTGGCGCCATTTCGGTTGTCGTTCGCATGTAATGATAGAAAACCCGGGTGGAATACTACCATACCGCAGAATATGCAACAGCATTCCAGGCGTCTGATTGGCTGTATATATAAAGGCATGGGATAAAAAGAAGTATCAAATGCGAACCTGATATGGACGTGAAGTATGTAAAAAAATATTTCATGGTGTTTGATAGTCAGGGATCCCTTTAACTTCGCTTACAAACGAACCCCTTACATATTATGAACAAGTTTTACACCTAATAAATTGAAAATATTTTTAGCATATTGCAAAAAACATAACGTAAATATTCTCCAAACACAATCCTTTTAACCTAGTGCAATAAAAAGTACGAGTTTTTATTTTTTGGGGGGCGCGCGAGCGGGCAAGATAAAAAGAATCGTGTAATCTGATTGGTTTCTAGTGGTTTCGTGAGCGGACTGAATTTTACCATCTTGCCCGCCAGCAGATAATAGCGAATTCGTGACAAGCAAAGCCGACAAAAGTTTTAGAAAAAATAAATAAAAAATAAATAAAAATGGTCGGTCTCGGTCTATGTACGAACTTATGCAAGACCTCGGGCACAGTTTTTCTCAATACAGACCTCCCGGCTGGCAAATAACATATACTTATTTATGGTTCTATTACTGTGTTGGCTTTCTATATCAAGAACCCAAGCGTTGACTTCCTTACTTTGTACTGCAACACTTGGATGTAAAGTTCCTTGCTGGTTGTTATGTATTCTCGCAATCTTTCTTGGAGACTGACGTTATTCACCTGAAATTACAAGTTTTTGAAGGCACTGTCACGTAAGTTTTCAAAAGAAATCATAACGCAAAACGAGGTTCATGTTTCGGGACACAGAACTTCAATACATGTAACCAATTACACGACATTCTGCCGAATTGCGGGAAATTTTGTGCCCAAACTGAGCTTTTACGTGACGCACGCGCAGGGTTGTGTAAGCGGCCCTTACCACAAAATAAAATAGAAATTTAATTCAAACGTCAGAAATCTTGTACCTTATGAATTGAGTTCATATAATTAATTGGAGCGAAGGATCAGATCTTTGAGTTAAGACATTTGTATGTCAAGGGAAGAAAACCTGAGTGCCCGGAGAGAAACCCTCAGTCAGAATGAGATCAGCCAAACCTCAGCTCACATGCGAGGAACTAGGTTCGAACCCGAGTCGCAGAGGAGGGTAGCCGATGGGTTCTAACTACGTGACTTACCCGACTTAAAGGGGCTGCCGAACTCGCACCCTCAGTAAATCAAACAAAATATTTAAGTATTTTTTATTCTTTCGCCTTTATTTCTCTTACTTACCGCTAGACTTAGCGCGTCTAAGCGGAACTAAAACTTGCTCTGTTTCAGTTTAAATCAGGTCTTAAAAAAATCTTAGAAAGAGTTAAACTGCGCTTTACCTGTTGGGAGGCCGTTATTTCTTCGGTGGGATCTTCAATCTCCATGGTAACATCCCCAAATTCTTCCAATTCGTCATCGCTAAAACCAAACAACTGGTTTAACTACGAAAAGTAAGCAAGAGGGGGAGGGTACGGAAAAGTCAAGAAAATTTCGCCTTTTTTTTTTTTTCCAAATTCGTCTCCTTTGCAAAAAAACTTTGTAAAAACCAAATCAAACATCCCACAAATGAATTTTGATTACAAGTTTTTTACAGCATGCTGAGATTTCTCTGATGGATAACTAAAATTCGCCAATAGATATCAAAATACCAAAAACCGAATAAGTTTGAAATTTGTTTTAAAAACACAAACTTATTCAACTGTGTATTTCTATACACAGTTATTTCTAAACTCGAGGTACTGGAGAGCTTCTTTGTTCATTTATCATGCAACCCTGGGACAAAGTTTTGATCAATTTTCATACCCTCGGAAAGGCAAATGCCGCGCCTAACCCCCCAGAGTAAACATTCAATCTCGGTTAACTGTTAGGATTTTTTGATAGTAGCAAGTTGACCTGAGAATGCTGGATATATATTTTTATGCGATTATTCTAGTGCTCTACCTTACTACAAATTTTGACCATTTAACGAAAATCGAAAGTCTTGAAATGGGACAACTTCACGGATACTTCGCACAAACAGAACTACAAGTCAAAGAAAATCTAGCATCCTCCACTGGCAGGCAACTCACGGAGTTGAATTCATTTCAAAAACAGAAATTGTTGTCCTGGTTATTCCTATGCTTTTCTCAGATCTTTATTTTTTCAAACCAACAATGCGTTAGTAACAGCAAACAAATGAACTAATTTTCAAATGTAATCAAAGAATAAAAGTCAAGATTATTTAAACAGCACAACGTAAGGAAAAGTTTCTATAAACTTGTAACCAGTACGGTTTGAGACGATAAACAAAATAAACCTTCGCCCAATCATAAATGACAACAATTACAATAAAATTAATACAGAAAATAGTTTTAATAATCACTTAAATAATAGTACGCTGTACACCCTCCGCAAGCACGCACATGACAGGTTTAATTATTGAACAAGGATTTGCTAAGAAGCCGGCTAGAACTGGTTTCGACTGTTTGACCGTGCAAGGCAGGCTGGGGGATTTTTATAACAGTCTGTCCACTTCAAAGATGGCAGAGTTCAATTTCAATTTTGTTTGTATATAGGACAAAATATCTCCATTTCTAAATCCGGTTCGCCAAAAATAATTACGAAAACTAGTTCTTGGAACTTATACCAGACAGCAGAAACCAGTTTGTTTTTACCCTGGAGTTCCCTTTCAAAAACTTAGTATGGCTTACCTCAATACCCTAGAGGGGAGTAGTGGAAGGGGAGATGCCCACTTCCTCCTGACTTTTTATGGTAACACAGACAATCAGGGTGATGATGTTAATGATGGCAAAACCGTTAATAATAATGATAAATTTTGCATACCTTTCTTGGTTACTACTGGCAGTTCCCGCCTCAGTTCCAGTCCTGCTTGATTGAGTTTCATATTCAGACTCCGAAGACGAATAGTCGGTCTTATCTTGGATGAGATAAGAATGCTTTTGAAGCTTAGGAACTCGTGAAACCGTTGGCACTAAAACGCTCGGAGGTGCCCCATCAAATATACTTTCATCTATCTCTGGCTCTGGCGAGTTGGTGAGGGAAATGAAGTTAATATCGAATTACTATGAATATTGATTTCCAGCAGAAGTGCAAATGTATCACAGATCAGGACGCTTGCGTCACCAGTTTAACTATCGACAAGTGTCTGCTAGAATAAACACTTACGAGAACTCTTTTTTTTGTTAGGACCATTCCATTATGGAATAAATTACCAGCCTGTGTTGTTAACACATCAAATGTCCTTAAATTTAAACAACAGGTTATATACATGTTTTATTCTCTCTATGTAGATTATTAACAGTCATAAATACCGCTTGTAGCTTACGATCTTGTGACGGTACCGCTAGTGCTGGGATTAGCTATGCTATATGTAAGCACGAAATAAAACTGAAACTGAAACTACATAACATAGTGAGTTAGCTAGCAAAATCTTTAACAGCCTCGAGGCCCATACAACTGGTCATATTCTCCTTTTCTGCAGTTTTACGTAGGTGAGAGTCCCTAACTGTCCATGGAGGGGACACATCAATTCTACCGCAGGTTAGCTCCTAGTAGATGCTGGTTCTATATTTACTGACCTCGTAAGGATGGAAAATTAAGCAACCTTTTGCGGAAAAGAAAGTAGCACAGTTCTTGAAATCTTGGTAGAAACGGAGGTTTAGTCAATGATCTTGTTAAGAGAACCAAGCTGCCGTAAGATATAGTGAGGACCAGCTAAAAATAAGCTCTTGTGAAGTACTCCTATATAACTAAAATGGTTTTTGGTCCAGCAAATCCCACACTGACAGTACAACAACAACAACAACAACAACACTTTATTTGTACCCTTAAAAAAATTAAATTACATGATAATTTTAAAAATAATAATAATGTATAAGAAAGGGTACTGGCTTCCTGAAAAAACTAAAAAGCTCAACTAGTCAAGAAGCCAGTTGAGGAAAATGATCAAGGTAATTATTGAAGGGTACAAAATTTTACATTGCATGAAAAACTAGGAATATACATAAAAAGACGTCATCAAAAAAACAAAAATAAACAGAGAAAGGCAGAAACAAATCGTATTATGCTACATGGTGAGTGATATCAGTGTTAGCACTCCCTCAACAAATTTTCTTGGATATTAATTTTGAATTGTTTCCGTCAAACAGATTTCAAAGTTTCCTCGAGAGGTGCTTTCTAAAACAATACACGCTCTAACAACTCCTGTACAATTAAAATTGCAGTGAAACTCGCTGCAAAAAAGTTGCATAAAAAGCAGCTGAGTCCATATATTAACAACGGCTGCTAATCATAACAGTTTATTTAGTTCTTGTGTTTTACATAAATTAAAGTCGGATATTCCAGCCCAATTTAAACCACGATCTTGTGTCATGGAGTATAAGATACTTCAACCATCTTTTGTACAGTTATCAAATGCAGTGTTTTCAATAAGAATCAGACTAGAGAACAAAGGCTGAGAGATGGCGGGAAAAGGATAAGAAGCGCCGAAGGAGAGAACTCTCTAGAGGGGGACGTCAATGGTTTATTGAAAACCTCACTTGACTACAAGCTTCTGTTTGTGGATTACCTGAGATGGTAAATGTAGAACGATATAAAATTATAAACTAGCATTACCTTTGTGAGTATAGTGATAAATTTCTTTTAATTTTGCAATCATTTTCTTTTTTGCAAGTTGTCGGACTCCATAGCTCCGAAGTTCGTTCTAAAAGAGAGACAACGGATAAAGTTACAATCAGCTTAAAGATTAGCGAGTCAAGCTTTCCTCTTTTACAAACAATTTACTTTAGAGAACTGTGCTCATATCCAATGAGGTCTCAAGTAAGCTTTCAGTTACAAACTAACCTATCACTGAAGCCATTTCACAGAAAAATGCTTCAAGAAAATAATTAACAGTGTAACAGTATAACAGCTTATTTGCCATTAAATAAAATTTTACAGAATATAGTATAAATACAACTAAAGAAAATAAATATAAAT